>AWOL01S0014978.1:83999-124317 GCA_000715115.1 Nicotiana otophora | reverse complement strand
GATTTGTGTCCGATTTTCCCACAGTTGTAGCAGTTTCCAATGAACCGCTTCTTGCTTGGGTTGGATTTTGGAACAGAAGCCTTTTTCCTCTTTTTGTTATTTTTAACAATATTTGCTCCCATTATTGTTGAATTTCCACGGCCTCTCCTTTCAGCAGCTTTATTGTCCTCTTCGATTCTCAACCGAACAATGAGATCTTCAAGGGACATTTTCTTTCGTTTGTATTTCAAATAATTTTTGAAGTCCTTCCACAACGGAGGCAACTTCTCAATCATTGCTGCTACTTGGAATGCTTCATTGATGACAAGACCTTCAGCAAGTAGATCATGAATAATCACTTGCAATTCCTGGACTTGGGTAATAACAGACTTGCTATCTACCATTTTGTAGTCCAAAAATTTTGCGGCAACGAATTTCTTCATCCCGGCATCTTCAGTTTTATATTTCTTTTCAAGCGCATTCCACAATTCCTTTGACGTCTCCACGCCACTGTATACATTATACAGATTATCTTCCACTCCGCTAAGAATATAATTCTTGCATAAAAAAATCAGAATGTTTCCACGCGTCAATCTCGACAAAGTATTTATTCTCTAGAGTTTTATCTGGCAGATCAGGAACATCTTCCTTGATGAACTTCTGTAGACATAACATAGTTAAGTAGAAGAACATCTTCTGCTGCCAGCGCTTGAAATCAATCCCGGAATTTTTTTTGGGTTTTTCTGCCGGTGCCAACGCCGATGTTCGGCTTGTCGATGCATTGGCAGTCACCATCGGAACAACTTGGTTCTCGCTTTCAGTCGTCATTTTTTCTGTAAAAGAATGACACAAACAAACGTTTAATAAACGTTTTCAAACTGGAGTAAAAATCACGTAGATTTTAATCTCCAACAAAACGCCACGAAGGCTTTACTCTCCAAAACGGGAGTACACAAAACTACAAAGGTTTTAGTTTGCAGAATAATAAGAATAACACAAATACAGAAAAAAATATTAAATTCCTTAAGATTTTTAGTCCCGCCAATATTGCTGTATTTGTAAATAATAATTCTGCGAAATATAAATTATCGTAATAAAACTATAAATCGTATTCGAGCCCACTGAATTCACAGTGTTTCCTTAAGGAATTTAATCCCCTCTTAGTACCCAAGGTTATGGATTATTTCCTCCCAGGATAGAACGAATCACACACTGGTGTAGCGGTACTTCAAACCCCAGTGTTTCAGCGAACACAAAGTTCGGTAGCAAATTATACTTACAGTTGCTTTGTTTGAAGTTAAAACAATGCAGAACAAAGGAGTAGAAACTCAGAAAATCGTATGGAAATGCTGAGAGGAGGGACTGCATGTATAGCCAACGTTTTTCAGTTTTTGGTGTGTTGGTGTTGTGTGTGTTCTCCTTCAACAGCTGCTGCACATATTTATAGCAGCCAGCTTTGAAGGTGAACGACCCTCCACCCTCCATGGTGGAGCATGCACTTGCTTGTTTGTAGAGCAAGCACTTGGCCATGGTGGGAAGGCGACTGTTATTGCAGTTTTATGAACATGTCAATACACGGATCAGATTGGAACATATCCGTTACAAATGCAGATAATCTTACGTTAATATTTACTATTAACAAATATTTGGTCCAAAAAATTAATCGATCATTTGACCAAATCCAAATCCGAAGCCGAAGCCGAGCCGAGCGAGCGACGACGACGACGACGCGAGGCTTGCTTTCTTCTTAACTCTTTAAGAGCTACAAGAAGAGCAATTGTATATATACCCACCAAAACTCTTTTCCTCTTCCAATATGGGACAATGTCTCATTGTCAAGAGGGAAAAACTTAAAATTTTACTCAAAAATTTTATTTTTCTTCCATTTCTCATTCACCCTCATTTTAAGACTATTTCATCTTAAATAACAAAAACCTCAACAATTCCAACTCAACCTATCGAGAATAACCCTCACTGACTGATCAACCTAAAAGATTTATTCATTAAAAATAGTAGCCATTCTACAAACTGGAAGACCATTTTTCTTTTCTCTCTGTGGAACATTTGGAAAAATAGGAACAACAACTTTAACAACCTAGACCTTGATCTTCATCCCGCTAAAGTTATTTAACAAGCTTGTGAATTTAACTTCTTCACGGAAAAAAATCCTTTCAAGGCAAAGAAGATCATGATTGAGATCATGTGGGGAAAACCTCAGGCCAGAACTGTTAAGTTAAACATTGATGGAGCCTTTTCAAAAATCACTTTAGAAGCTGGACTAGGTGGAGTATTTAGAAACAACAATGGAGATTGGATCATCGGTTTTCATAAATCATGTCATGTGAAATCAGCCATGCAAGCTGAGTTAATGTTTCTGCATGAGGGTTTAAAGATTGCAAAGAAAATGAAGTTCCTCAAAATAGAGATAAAAACAGACTCAACGGAGATTATCAATCTCCTTTATGAAAACAACCAAATTCTTTCTAACATTATATTTGAATAAAGGTTGTTAAAGCACCAGTTGAAGCTCCCAACTCTGAGACATAACTTCAGAGAAGGAAATGTAGTCGCGCACCTCCTGGAGAAGGAAGCAGTGAAAAACTTTATCCCTACTTAATATTTTTACCATACTCATCCACCCCTTTTTGTTGATCCTCAATTAGCCAAGGACAAGCATGAAATTAGTAATAGTACTAAGTATCTTCTTTCTAGTGTTTGTAATAGCCTTGCCAAGTTAGGCAATGGTAACGTCCTCAGGGACTATGTAATGACTATGTAATCTTTTGTTTAGTAATATTATCTCCGTGTTTTTCTTCAAAAAAAAGAGAGAAAGATTAGAAAAAGAAAAATTAAAGAGGGAAAAGGATAGAAAAACAAAGGACGTAGAAAAGACAAAGACAAAAGGGAAAAAATAAAAGAAAAGAGAAACTGAGCAAATGAAAAATTGATTTCCTCATTAGAATGAGACTCGAAGCTAAGCCTAAACATAAGAATAACCTTAAGAAACTAATTCCCAACAATGACACCTTCCTCTGGTTTGATATTGAGGGTGGCAACGTATACATTTAATTAATATTCAAAACATTTCAACATAAATTGTAAAATATCTTGCCTAACTTATGGGTCTCTCAAGGTGGATCCGCCACTAGTTACAATGTATTACTTTATCTCATATGTGCTTATCTGTTTAATGCATTTAAGATACACATCTTATAGTTTGTTACATGCTAGCATATGCCTTGTTTTAACATGTGCACGTATTCATATAATGACCGAGTTTCTAACATTTTATGGCAAGGTTAGTTCAGGTTTTTGAGTTTGATAGAATTTATTTTTCCCTTACTTATTGATGAGAGGAGGTTGAGAACTATTGATATTAGGCCAAAATGCTATACTTTTATGTAATGATCCGACCGGTCATTTTAAGCATTCATACTTTGCTCGGTTGTTTGAGGACATGAGTAGCTCTGTATGATGTAATATGACTTAGGTGAATCGTCGGTTTTAGTTTTCAGGTTATTCAGAATTAATTTGAAAGAATGATTCTCACCTAGAAGCTTTAAATTTGAAAGAGTCGATCAAGTTTGACTTTTTGTAAATTTGAACCCGGAACAGAGTTCTGATTGTTCCATTAGACCCGTTGGGTGATTTCGGACTTAGGAGCGCATCCGAATTGTGATTCGGAGGTCCGTAGTTGAATTTGGCTCGAAATGGCGAAAGTTGAAATTTTGAAAAGTTTGACCGGGAGTGGACTTTTTAATATCGAATTCGGATTGTGATTTTGGGAATTGGAATAGCTTAGTTATGTTATTTGGTACTTGTGCGCTAAATTTGAAGTTATTCCGGATTGATTTGCTATGTTTCGGCACGAGTTATTAAATTTGAAAGTTTAAAGTTCATAGATTTTGATTTGAGGTGCGATTCGTCGTTTCGATGTTGTTATGCATGATTTGAGGCCTATAGTAGGTCTGTGTTATGTTATTAGACTTGTTGGTATATTCGGGCGGGGTCCCGAGGGGCTCAGGTGTGTTTTGGATTGATTTCGGATCATTTTATTCAATGTTGCTATTGCTGGTTCTGGTATGACCGCACCTGCGGATGGTCTGTGCAGGTGCGAGGGTCGCAGAAGCGACGAAAGGGTCGCAGGAGCGGAAATATTGCTGGGTGCAAATTTCCGCAGAAGTGCAGATTGCTTCGCATCTTCGAAGGCGCAAATATGGTGAGTTGAGTGCATAAGCGGATTGGAAGCCCAGAAGCGACAAGTGGGCATGCACCTGCGAGTGCGCAGATGCGGGCATTTTACCTTAGGTGCGAAGGCAGACCTCCAGTGTTTCTCCGCAGAAGCGTGTTTTTGGTCGCAAATGCAATGCCGCAGAAGCGGCTAATGTGCCGCAGGTGCGAAAGTGCCGGGCAGAATGATAAATACAAGGGTTCGCGATTTTGGCTTCATTTTAACATTTCCAAGCTCGGATTGAGGTGATTCTTGAAGAAATTTTCATCTTGTGGACTGGGATAAGTGTTATCTACTCAGTTTTGATCTTATATCACGAATCTACCTTCGTTTTTGGTAATTGGATTGTGAATTTTATAGAGGAAATTGGGGTTTTTGGCCAAAAAGTTTCATAATATGAATTTTTGAGTTTTGAACATCGAATTGGAGTCGGATTTGAGTGAAACTAGTATGGTTGGACTCGTAATTGAATGGGTTATTGGATTTTATAAATTTTGTCGGGTTCTGAGGTACGGGCCCGAGATGAGCTTTTGGCCGATTTTGGGCTTTTGATTCAAGATTTGATCCTTTCGATCGGAATTGGTTCCTTTAGCATTGTTTGATGTATTTGAGTTGTTTTTGGTTAGTTTTTGAGACGTTCGAAGGTCGGAATGCGCGGGATGGCATTTTGGAGCATCGCTTGGCTTGTTCGGTGTTGAAATTGGCTTGTTCGAGGTAAGTAACTCATCTAATCTTAGTGTTGAGGGTATGAAACCCTGAAATGCGTGTTATGTGATTTGTGTTAAGGTGATGCACAAGCTAGGTGACGGGCGTGTGGGCGTGCACCATGTGAATTGGGACTCTGTTGTTTCCATGGCACTAAATAGTGGCATATTTTATTGATATCCATGTTTTCACCATGTGATAAAGTAATTGAGTTGTCAATCATGCTAGATATCATGTTTAGGCTTTATGCCGATATTGTTTGGACCCATAATGGTCGTTTCTTACTGTCATCTCACTGATTTTATTGATATTTCGTACTCAATCATATTTATGCATTCATACCATATCTCAGTCTCAGATATTATTTATTGATACGTCATATCATTGTTGTCGGGATAGTTTCATGACAGTGTGAGCCTGAGAATGAGACTGGAGAGATGGATGACAGAGTGAGGCCGAGGGCCTGAGTGGGAGTGACATTTTGAGATCGGGCTGCACGCCGCAACATATTATATTGATTATATTTTATATGGGTAGGGTTGCACGCCGCAACGAGCCTTAGGGTTGTGTATATATATATATATATATATATATATATATATGGATTGGGTTGCACGCCGCAACGAGTCTTATGGCTATTTATATGTTATGGGATCGGGCTGCATGCTGCAGCGATATAGCACTTGGGCTGAAGGAGCCCCGACGGAGTCTGCACACCACCAGTGAGTGCAGTCGACTATATATATGTGGATCGGTTTGCACGCCGCAATGGGCCTTATAGTCATATATGGATCGGATTGCATGCCCCAACAGACATTGTACAACGCTGAGTGATTGAGTGTGCTGAGCCTTGAGCATAGTGAGAGAGAATGCGAGACAGTGCGATTGAATACTCTGAGAGTGTGAGTACATGATTCATCTCTGAGATACATGGCATTGGCATGCACACATGACATACAGGCATAAAGACGCATTTTTCTCATGTTGTACAGTATCACGTCATTCATGACTTTTTATACACATTGATGTGTGGGCATAGAGAGGTATTCCACACTTCCTCTGGAAAGAAAATGAAATATCTTATTTATTGTGGAAATGATATTTGGAAAAGTTACAGTTTTCAAACTTACTCGTATTTTTGGCATTTTCGGTAAAAGATTTGGGGTTTTCACTAAGATACTTGAAAAGCATGACTAATTTCTGGACTATGAATGAGCTGAGCATTTTACTTCTGAGATACATCTTTTATTACTTGTATTATGTTGTTATGAACTGTTGTGGGATATTGGTTTTGGACCTGACCTTGGTACAAACACGTCACTACTTTTAACCTAAGGTTAGGTTTGTTACTTATTGAGTACATGGGTCGGTTATATTCATACTACACTTTTGCACCTTGCGTGCGGATATTGGCTGCTGATATTGCTATGTTCGATAGGAGCTGGATTAAAGATGTACCTGTGTCCCGGTTGTAGCTACCTCTTATTCGTGGTAGCTTTAGATCTATAAAACTCCGTTTATGTATTATTCAAACAGACTATGTATTTATTTCATTTCCGCTTTGTAAACTCTATTCTTAGAAGCTCATGATTTATACTACCAGTTCTTAGGGGAAATGTATAAGATTCAGATAATTCCTTTTGTTCAATTGTCTTATTAATATTATTGAAATTGGATGGTTATTAGTTGGCTTACCTAGCAAGTTAGGTTAGGTGCCATCATGACTAGTGGACTTAGGATCGTGATATTTTAGCACATTCCTCACCATATATTTTGTTGGTTTAGTGAGTTATTGTGCGATATTTAAGCTAAATTGTTTTGTTTTATGTGTAGAAACATGGAAGAAATCGTTGAATGAAAGTTGCACAAAAAGAGGATAAAAATGCAAGAAAAGAGTGCAAAAGCATCAAGTACCCAAACCGTGCTATAGACTACAAACCAGGCTTCGCGAGGTCTATAGCCAGGTTGACCGTGCTATAGACCAGGCTTCGCAAGGTCTATAGCCAGGTTGACCGCGCTATAGACCAGGCTTCGCTAGTTCTATAGCTAGGTTGACCGTGCTATAGACCAGGCTTCGCGAGGTTTATAGCCAGGTTGATCGCGCTACAGACGAAGCTTCGCGAAGAATATAGCACGGTAATTAAAAGTCGCAGGTTAAAAGACCCCAACCCGGATTTGGACTGAAGGATCTGGCCTTACATATAAATACTCCCCAAACGAGTTATTCTAGGGTTGAACATGATTTTGGAGAAGAAAAAGGTTGCCAAGACTGTGGAGCAAGAATCAAACGAGCTTTTCCTTCCTTTATCTCTTTACTTTGTAGTTTAATATCTTTGAAATTATATTAGTTGTTGTGGTATTTATGAGTAGCTAAACTCTATTATCTAAGATTTGATGGAACCTATTGGAGGATGATTTTCTACTACATTTAATATAGATTTGCCTTTGATTTGTCTCTACTTGTTCAACTACATTTTCATTGTTGTTAATTGAAGAGATCTTAATTAACTGTGCCTATTTAGTGTGTATATTGTTCGAGATAGAGTACATATATAGGTAGTTATTGAACAACACCACTCTTAACGTAGTTGAGAGATCAATACGGATGGTTTAAAGGAGGGATTAGAGATAACAAAGCCTTGGTGCGATCGTAGTGAGCGGTAAATTAGTGCCAGCTAGCGTAGTTCGAGAGAATACGTCTAGTAAATTATAGTAGTTGCTCGAGAGAGAGCTACGACAATCAAAGTACTCACGATTGGTAGAGAATATTTAGGCAAATTCATAAAAAAACGTAGTGGGAAAGATTCCGACAATAGGAGAAATCATAACCTTAGACTCTTCCAAATCTTGTCTACAATATTTGCTTTGTTAGTTATAAATTACTGTATTTTTAATTACTTTGATCTTAGTTAGTAAACTCTCAAATTGTTATATAATATTTCTAAAAGTTGATTACTTGAATTCGTGCAAAATTATTAGTTATAATTAGCACGTTATTTCCCTGTGGGATTCGACTCCGGACTTGTAAACCGGATTATATTTGCAACGACCGCTTAGTCCTTTTTATAAGGCACAGTTGGGCATGATCAAATTTTAGCGTCGTTGCCGGGGAAGCAACAGTGTTATTAATAACAGCTAGAAGAATTGCTAGGATTCTTATTTTAGTCAATTTTCTTCATTTTAAATTCATTATATTGAAATTTTAACGTTTGTAGTCTTTTGTGTATAGGTGCATGCCTAGAAACGCCTCAAGAACTGGTGAATTGTTTGAAGCATCATCGGATCCTGAGAAAGCTTTCAAGGCATTAAATCGTGCAAACAGGAAGGACAAATATAAACATCACCCAAATGAACAAATTGAATTAGACATGGGTCATGTTTTGGATAATCCAAATAATCGAAACAATGTGAATAACCCGAACAATCAGGGTGTGGCACCTCTTGTGCCAAAAGCAGCTTTGTATGATTGGGCGTAACCCACCGCTGAAAATTTGGCAACTGCAATTGTAGTTCCTTAGATTCAAGCAGAGTCATTTCAAATCACAAACAACATGCTACACCTGCTGCAAAACAAGGGACTGTTCTCCGGGTCTTACATTGAAGATCCACAACAACATCTGAATTTTGTTTTGTCAATTTGTGTCATGCAAAGGCAATCGAATGTGACACCAGAAGCAATAAAACTGTTGTTGTTTCCATTCTCAGTGATAGGAGAAGCCCAGTCTTGGCTTAATTCGCTCCCCATAAATTCCATCACCACTTAGGAGGAATTAGTAAAGCAGTTTTTGAATAAGTTCTTCCCACCCAATAAGACCGCCAAGCAAGTTGATGAAATATTGAGCTCGAGGTAGAAACCAGCTGAAACATTGCAAGAAACGTGGGAGAGGTTCAAAGGTATGCTAGTTAAGTGTCCACACCATGGCATTCCAGATCAGATGTTGGGACAACGGTTTTACATGGGATTGGCGGATAACTTGAAGGCTAATGTTGATGCTTCAACATGTGGAACACTTTTTAGCCATTTAGAGAATGTAAGGTCATGCTAGATAAAATGGCTCAAAACTCAGGCTGGATGACAAAAGACACTACAATCACCCCTATAGTTCACTCAGTAGCATTGTAACCTAACAACTCCATAGCCGAGAATATGGCTACTCTAATGACGCAAATGAGTATCCTCACCAAGAAGATTGATGAATCAGGACAGAAGCAGGTACACATAGTTGACACAACTAATGGGGGATTATGTACACCATGCATTAACCAACCATACGTGTGCTCGTGGAGTGGTGAAAATGACAACCAAAACTATCAGGAGAATATGAACTATGTGGGCAACTATGGAGGCCAGAGGCAAGGTGATCAGAATTGTGGGCAACAGAATCAACAGTATAGACCAGCACAATAACAATACAATAACACCAACAATCCTGGAGCTACGCGACTACAGGGTCAAGTAGTGCCTTACNAGAATATGGCCACTCTGATGACGCAAATGAGTATCCTCACCAAGAAGATTGATGAATCAGGACAGAAGCAGGTACACATAGTTAACACGACTAATGGGGGATTATGTACACCATGCATTAACCAACCATACGTGTGCTCGTGGAGTGGTGAAAATGACAACCAAAACTATCAGGAGAATATGAACTATGTGGGCAACTATGGAGGCCAGAGGCAAGGTGATCAGAATTGTGGGCAACAGAATCAACAGTATAGACCAGCACAATAACAATACAATAACACCAACAATCCTGGAGCTACGCGACTACAGGGTCAAGTAGTGCCTTACCAAAGGCAACATGGATACAGTCAACAAATTCAGCAGCTATCTTATCAACAACCTCAACAACAACAACTAGTGAGACAAGATTAAGGGTTGTCTGAAATTAAAGGAATGCTGCAACAACTGATTGGGCCTAATGGAAAAATGCGAGAGAAGCTGGAAGCATAAGAGTCAACGATAAAATGCATTGAGATTCAATTAGGGCAGATATCTATGGCTCTGAATAATCATCCCCAAGGGACTTTACCTGCAGACACACATGTTAATCTGAAAGAGCAGGGCCCAAATCAGCTTATGGCAGTGAGTTTGAGAAATGGTAGAGATCTTTTTAAGCAAGAAATCGCTCGTGAGAACCGATCAACTGAAACACTTGTGTCAGTGCCAATTAAGGTAGATGAGTCAATTGAGTTAACAAAAATGAGAGTGCAGCCAACCCAGGAGGAAATAAACAAGGAAAAAGAGGTTGCGGAGGAGACTGAGAAAGTGCAAGAGAAGGCATTAGAAAAAGTGCCTGAGCAAGATTTGACTCAAGCCACAGGAAAGAAGCGAGCTCCATCACCCTTCCCGCAGAGGTTGGCCAAATATAAGAAGGATGAGCAGTATAAAAAATTCATGAAAATGCTGAAGCAAATTCAGGTAAATATTCCTCTAATTGATGCTTTGAAGGAGATGCCCAGTTATGCAAAAATGATGAAGGACTTGATGTCTCATAAGTTCGACTTTCAAGACTTGGAAACTGTTATATTGACACAAACCCGTAGTGCTGTTGTGACAAGACCTATGGCTGAGAAGCTATCCGACCCTGGAAGCTTCACAATTCCATGCACCATAGGTATCTATGCATTCGCCAAAGCATTGTGTGATTTGGGGGAAAGCATAAATCTGATGCCATTGTCTATCTATAAAAAGTTAGGCATTGTCCTTATCCATGTTACTACAGCTAGCTGACCGAACGATGAAAAGGCCATCACGTATACTTGACGATGTACTTGTGCAAGTTGGAAAATTCGTGTTTCCAACAGATTTTGTCATTTTGGACTTCCAGGTTGATGAGGAGATTCCCATAATTTTGGAAAGGCCATTATTTGCCATAGGAAGAGCTCTGATTGATTGTGAAATGGGGTAGCTGAAGATGAGACTGAATAATAAAGAAATAACATTTAATGTGCAAAAGTCTATGCTTCAACCCAGCGAGTTTGCAAATTGCTCTTTGATAGATGCAGTGGATGTGATCATGGAGGAAAATAATGAGGCACTTAATGCAAAACACTCTCTAACAGCCTGCCACATGAACTTAGAAGAAGTAAACGGTGAGGACTTTATGGAATGGGTGTTGGCTCTTCAAGGGTAAGGGTATTGGAAAAGAGAGCTCGAATTCGAGCCTTTACACTTGGAAGAAAGAAAGATTCCTCCAGCCAAGCCATCGATCGAAGTGCCACCACAATTGGAGCTGAAACCGCTACCATCTCACCTCAGGTATGCTTTCTTGGGACCTAACTTGACTTTACATGTTATTATCCCATCGGGTTTGTTAGATGTGAAGGTCGAACAACTTTTGCAAGTGTTGAAAGAATGCAAGACTGCCATCGGTTGGACCATCACAGATGTTAAGGGTATCAACCCGGCCTTTTGTATGCAAAAGATTCTACTGGAAGATGGGCACAAATCTTCTAGTGAACATCAAAGAAGGTTGAACACAAACATGAAAGAGGTTGTAAAGAAGGAAGTGATCAAATGGTTAGATGCTAGAATTATTTTTCCCATATCTGTTAGCAATTGGGTTAGCCCAGTTCAGTGTGTGCCAAAGAAGGTGGGATGACTGTTGTGCAAAACGAGAACAATGAGTTGATCTCAACGAGAATAGTCACGGGATGGCGAATTTGTATGGATTACAGAAGATTGAATAAGGGCACCTGAAAAAACCATTTTCCCTTGCCGTTCATTGATCAAATGCTAGATAGATTGACAGGGAGGTCTCATTTTTGCTTTTTAGATGGATACTCGAGGTATAATCAGATATCTATTACCCCTGAAGATAGAGATAAAACGTCATTCACCTGTCCATATGGCATTTACGCTTTTCGGAGAATGTCGTTGGCCTATGCAATGCACCCACCACATTTCAAAGGTGCATGATGGCCATCTTCGCAGATATGGTAGATGACATAATGGAAGTTTTTATGGATGATTTCTCAGTGGTGGGAAACTTTTTCGATGATTGCCTTAGAAATCTGAAAAAGTGTTGCATAGATGTGTGGAGACTAATCTGGTGCTAAACTGGAAAAAATGACATTTTATGGTACAAGAAGGTATAGTCTTAGGACACTTAGTGTCAAGTAAGGACATTGAGGTGGACCGTGCCAAGATTGATGTAATACAGAAGCTGCCACCACCCACTTCCATCAAAGTAATAAAAAGTTTCTTTGGTCATGCCGGTTTTTACAGGCGGTTCATAAAAGATTTTTCCAAGATTGCTAACCCTTTGTGTAAATTGCTTGGAAAAAAAAGCACCCTTTTGTGTTTTCTGATGATTGCATGGTAGTTTTTGAGGGATTGAAGAGGAGGCTAATGTCTGCACCTCTCATAGTTGCGCCCAACTGGGAGAAACTATTTGAGCTGATGTGTGATACAAGCGACCATGTTGTGGGAGCAGTACTTGGATAGAGAAAAGATAAAATCATGCATCCAATCTACTATGCAAGTAGAATATCGAATGGCACTCAACTGAATTACACAGTGACAAAAAAATAAATACTAGCAGCGGTGTTCACATTTGACAAATTTCGGTCCTACTTGATAGGCTCGAAGGTAATTGTTTATACTGACCATGCTGCTCCCAGGTACCTAATTGATAAGAAGGAGGCAAAGTTGCGCCTGATTCGATGGGTTCTATTACTGCAAGAGTTCGACTTGGAAATTCATGACCATAAAGGAACGAAAAACCAAGTTGTCGATCACTTGTCGAGGATTGAAAGAGTTGAAACGAAGGTTGAGGTGGAAGAGATCATGGAGACTTTACCAGATGAACAATTGTTGGTCACGAGCCTTGAGGTAGCGCCATGGTATGCAGACATAGCAAATTACCTAGCAAGCGGTATTGTTCCTTATGACTTGTCTTCTATGTAGAAGAAAAAGTTCTTTCGTGATTGTCGTATGTATTTCTGGGATAAACCATAGTTTTTAGGATTTGTATTGATAACATGATCCGGAGATGTATTCCCGAGATAGACCAAGCTTCTATTTTGCAAGCATATCATGCTTCACCTTATGGAGGCCATTTTGGAGGAGTAAGGACAGCTGCTAAAGTGCTGGAGTCAGGCTTTTATTGGCCGACATTATTTAAAGATGCACACTATTGGGTTAAGAGCTGTGATGAGTGTCAAAGGACGGGGAATATTTCCCGTCGACATGAGATACCCATGAACCCAATTCAAGAGGTAGAAGTTTTTGATGTATGGGAAATCGACTTTATGGGACCATTTGTCAGCTCTTACAACAAGTATATACTCGTAGCAGTAGACTGTGTATCGAAATGGGTAGAAGTTGTAGCACTCCCAACAACTGATGCAAAGGGAGTTATTGGTTTCCTAAAAAAAAATATCTTCACCCGATTTGGAACTCCAAGAGCGATCATCAGTGATGGAGGAACTCACTTTTGCAATCGAGCCTTCGCAAAGTTGCTGGAAAAATATGACATACGCCATAAGGTTGCAACTCCGTATCACCCACAAACAAGTGGTCAAGTTGAGGTGTCAAACAGAGAAATCAAGAGTGTTTTGACCAAAACTGTAAATGCTACTCGGACTGATTGGGCGAGAAAATTAGATGACGCACTATGGGCCTATCGCACTGCATTCAAAACTCCGATTGGTATGTCACCGTACAAATTGGTGTTCGAAAAGGTGTGTCACTTACCGAGCATAGAGCTTTTTGGGCATTAAGGCAATTAAATCTTGACATGGAGGTCGCTGGTACAAGTAGAGTCATAAAGCTTCATGAACTTGATGAGTTCCGTTACCATGCTTTTGAGAGCACCAGGCTGTACAAGAAAAGGATGAAGATCATGCATGATAAGCATATTCAAGAGAGGATTTTCAAACCCAGAAAGGTCGTGTTGTTGTATAATTCAAGATTGAAACTATTTCTGGGTAAGCTGAAATCTAGATGGTAGGGACCATTTGGAGTGGTGAAAATACTCTCAAGTGGAGCTGCAGAAATTGAATCCGAGGATGGAACAAACATGTTTAGAGTTAATGGGAAAAGGTTGAAACATTACCTTAGCATGGATGAGGAAAAGGTTGTATGAGTGATTCATTTGAAGGAGCCTCAATTGTTGGGTGAACCTTAATTTTGATCGCCTGCGTCGTTCCGCGACGTTAAATCAGGCGCTCGTTGGGAGGCAACCCAATACGTAGTTTATTTTAGATTAACTAGAATTTTCTCTTTATTTTTAATCACTAACAAGTTTTAGTTAAGTTTTGGTGTTTTAACAGGTAACAAAGCACTTTGGGACGTCATTGCGCTTAGAGGCGGGCACAATACGGAATAAAAATCACATGAGTACGCTCCAGACCTCGACATCTACCCCGTACCACAAAGACTAAAGAATAACGGACCTGGCAGCAGACCTCGTGTCGCCAGGTAATTACCTCACGTTTTGCCTCACGTCGTAGGGGATACAGCGAGCAGCACCTCACGTTAGCCTCGCGTTGCATGGGATACAGCTAACAGCACATCGCATTAGCCTTGCGTCGCAAGGGATACAATGAGTAGGACCTCATATTAGCCTCACGTCATGCGGGTTATAGCGAGGTCAATCTTTTATAGTGAGGTCAGGTAAGTTTAATTTTTTTTACTTCTTAATCCCACCGGTTATAACACAACAAACACACACATTAATTAAAACACAATAGAAAATCCCTCTCTACTGCCTGCTCCTGTTATTCCCCTCCCTCTCTCATACAAACTTCGTTGAATACTTTCACACACCCTTTCCTTCAAGTCACTTGAAACATCAGTTGAAGAGAAAATCCTCCTCTTAAGCATCTAAGGTATGTTTCTAACTCTTTTCTTTGTCAAAATAATTTGAATTAAGTTAAAGAATGCAATTCCACAACTTTTGGGTATATCTTCATATCAAGAATGTACTTGCTAGCCCAATCCCATCAACCCCATAGGATTGGTATTACTATTGTGTACAGGGGTGGTAATGTGAAATTCCCAAGCCGATTTGGGAGGGTGAGGCAATCCCTCATCCCTACAAGCACTACCATGGCATTAGTGCACACTAAGTGTTTGTCAAAATACCTCAAAGGCATTCTTTGTCCAAAGGGAGTTCTAGTATCCGACATTGTTATACTAGTGCTATGTTGCCTTGCACCACTCCAAATTGCAAGTTTAGGTTGGCTCACCGATAGCTATATGCATCACAATTTTAGCAAATACCATTCTGCCATTGCTTGATTCTCATGCTAAATTAAAGAGGTGAAGTCTGAGTAGCCTCAAAATGGTTGAACATCATGTCATGAACTCTTAAGTGTGGGGTCGCAAGAACATGTTTTGAATTGATTCAATTCCTCTTGACTGATGAACGTTCACTTGTGTAGGTTCGAATATGCCTCATAGGAAGGATAACGGTAAAGGCAAGGGCAAAGCCACGGCTCCTACTAAGGCCAAGGTATCATCCGGACCTCCACCGAAAAAGAGAAAAGGCGGGGAGGCTACTTCAAGTCAAGTTGAAGGGTTGCAAGCAATTGCAGCTATAGCAGCTACACACCCACAACCTGAGGGCCAACGAGAATTCGGACTGAAGAGCATACCTCATTCTGCCAAGGATTAGTACAAGCTCTTTCGACCGAGACATATATATTTTGAGTCAACTGTTCATGAGCGTCGCCTACAATGAGAGGTGGAAGAGGAGCGAGATTTTGATATAGTCATTCCTCCACCCCTCCGACTAATGGACATCACAAGCATCTGGGTTAAGGAGGAAAATGCCATGACCACAATGACAGGTGTCGAGCGCAATGCTCAAGATAACAACTTTATGGCACATCTATATGGGATGATGGATTTACAGTTCAACATTGGGGGAAGGCCGGCCACTACTAAGGAGAGGGCCATCTTGGAGGAGCGTTTTCTGCTCAATCCTCATGCACAACAACTAGTTAGGCTTGGCGATGGTCAGCGACTCCCAGATGATGAGGATGTCAACACGCCAGTATGTTTTGAGGCTGAGCCAGAGCAGTCCGAGGATGATGATGATTATGATGCTGAGGAGGGAGCAGCGGATGACTAGTGGACAGCTGCAGATGAGGCTTTCGAGGATGAGGGCGATTACGATGACTGATCAGGGAGTTTTTCCTACCCCCTTACCTGTTTTTTGTTTATTTTTGGAACATTTACATGTATTGGGGACAATGCATGAACTAAGTGTAGGGTAAGAAGTATTATCTGTCATTTGTAAATATTAGAAAACTAATTACTTTGTGTGTTTAATTTTTTTTAATTATTTTACCTTTTTGTTTCGTAGTTCCCATTTTAAAAAAAATAAAAAAAATGACTAGACTTTTCCCGACGATGGAATTCTTAGGCAGTTTTCTTGAGGGACTAAAGTCTAACAAATATATATATATAGGTCTTTTTATTATTTTAGATAGTAATAATCCTCGTGGTTTTTCTTTGTGCCGCGGTTCATTTTCACGGGATGTAGTTGAACCGGGTAGTAATTTTTGTTTTGTCTTTAGATTAGAATAGGATTTATGGAATAAAAGAATAGAAAAATGAGAATTGTTAGGCACCTTTGACTAGTTTGATAGTAGCATATTTTGGCTCTAGCATGTGTAGTACCTTCCCTATGGTTTGAAAATGTTATGATGCCTTGTTGAGTAGTAACATGTTTATTGACGCCTATATCTCATTTTCTTGGTTTGTGTCACTTTGTGCTTGATGCTTAATATTGTGTGGCTCTGTGAATACTTGCAATTGTTTGGGAATAGGAATGAAATTGTCCTTGGTGAATCATGTGCCATGTGTGGTGAGAAATTGTATAGTTCGTGTCATTTCATTAGAGTCTAGAACTTGCCCAGCATGTTAGTTGAAGCAAAATTTTAGGTTTTGCTCTGTTTGAAAAATGATTGTAGGCTTTCTCTGATCTCTTTGAACTTAATGCCTACCACAAATAAAATTTATCCCTAGTCAACCCTTTTGAGCCTATAGACTTTTCTTTGGCAACCACATTACAAGCCTATACCCATTTGTTTTTAATTATGATTATTGTGATCCTTGTACCTCATAAAGTACTTTAATTGTGAAGTGAGCGCTAGAAGAAGTAAGGACTAAGTGTGAGGTGGCTTTCGAGTATAACCAATGAAAGAAAAAAAGGTTCACTTGTTTTGTAAATTAATACACCACTAGCGAAAACTTAAAAATAAATAGTAATCTAGTTCTTGCTAGTGGGTATGAATTAAAGTAGTGCTTAAAGAAAGAGGAAATACTTTGGGAATAATATTGTTTGTGAAAATGCAGTTGGGTTGGAAAACAAATGCGCTTCAAGTTAATTATGTGATGTGTTAAAGTGTTTAGAAGGGTTAGTCACTATTCCTAAATTTATCCTATCCGTCCTTAAGCCAACATTACAACCATAAAAAGTCCTAAGTGATTTTAGACCGAGCGAGCCTATATTAGTAGAGGTCTACATAATGGGCAAGCCTATGGTACTTTTTGCATGCATGTGACTTCTTTGTGAGAGTGAGGGATTTCTTTGATATATGAGAATCCTTAAAATATATTTGAGTATTTGATTCAAATGTGTGGATTCAACTTACTCTCTTGTTCTTGTTGTGAGAGCACATGATTTTACAAGGGATAGGTGACGTTATTAGATTTCTCTATGATGTTAAGTGTGCAAGCCATGAATGTATTGTGATATTGAGTCGGTTTGTGAGGTTAGGATTGTTATAAACATGTTGTCTTTTTGGTGAATAAAGATTTGAAGCATGACATAAAGTAAAGAGAAGTTTGAAGGCATATGCTAAAGTTTAATTGTTGCTATCAACCATAGTCATAGGTATGGTGTGTGTCACGACCCAATTTCACCTATAGGTCGTGATGACGCCCAACACTACAGCTAGGCAAGCCAACTTAATAAATTAAGCATATATTGACAAAATTTAAAACCAAAAAAATAATAAAATACTAAATTCTACCAATGTGTGTGCCAAGACCAGGTGTCACAAGTGTATGGGTATCTAGTAGATTATACAAAACCTCAAATACTGTCTGAAATAAAAATAGACAGAATAAAAAAAAAATACAAGGAGAGACACTAGTAGCTGCAGAACGGCTCGGAAAGTGCAGCTCACCACTATGCCCCTGCATAACATGGGTGTAAGACGATAGGTCCCCCACTAGTACTTGCCTCAGGTCCTGCACAAAAAGTGCAGCAAATGTAGTATGAGTACGTAAACAACGTGTACCCAGTAAGTATCAAGCCTAATCTCGAAATGGTAGAGACGAGATGCCGACTTTGACACTCACTATGGGTCAATAATAATAATTGAAATACAACTAGGATATTTAAATCAACATGATTTACAAAATTTATAATAATTTATTTAAGCAGCGGAAATTATCAAATTCCTTCAAATGCAACAATTCTCAATATATTAATTAAATTTCTTAAATTCAAATAATTTCCTATTTATCAATTAATCTCATTTACAGGAATAACAATTAATCCCTTAACAAGCAGGAATAATAATTCATTAAATTTCAAGAATTTTCCAATTTATCAATTAGCTTCGCAAGCTGAAATTACTATTAAAGTATCGTGTAATTATTATTATTAAGCACGATTTCTGCCGAGGACGTACGGCCCGATCCAGAGTGTCGTGTATACTGCCGAGGGATATGCGGCACGATCCAGAGATGCATCTATCCTGGCGAGGCGTTCGGCCCGCTCCACAAGAAAGGAGGATAGTTTTTTATGTACCTCCGGAAGGAGAGTATATTTATTATAAGATAAATTCGGGAGGAAGAATAATTTTTTTTAACAATTAATTAATTTAAACAGAAAATCAATCATATGAGATTTTCATTCTTTAATATCTTTATCTAACAATTCACAATATATTCATATATATCAATTAATATTAATTAAACAAAGAATATAATTTACACAAGTAATTCATGCTTTGAGTCCTAAACTATCCGGACTTTAGCATTAATAGTAGCTACGCATGGACTCTTGTCACCTCGTGCGTACGTAGCCCCCGCAATTAGCAACAATTATTCAATTTAATTCCTATGAGGTAATTTCCCCCTCACAAGATTAGACAAGAGAATTACCTCGTCTCAAAGTCCACTTTCCGATTATCGCGTCGCGTAAAATTCTCGATTCGATGCCGAAAACTCCGAAACTATCCAAAAGTTATATAAAATAATTAATATATGTTCAATAATTCGAAATTCATCTATTAAATAAATTATCCTATACAAAATGGTAAAATTCCTAAAATTCACCCCGGGCCCACGTGCTCGGATTCTAAAAATTTTCGGATGAAAACGTTACCCATAATCTCAAGAACTTGAATATATAATTTCTACCCAATTCCATAACTATTTTCGTAGTTAAAATCTCACTTTTATAAAAATCTAGGTTTTTCATCTAAATCTTTGATTTCTAAGATTTACTAGTTATAATCTACTTATAATCTATGTATTTAACTCAAGGGGTGTAGAATTAACTTACCTCCAAGTTGTTAGTTGAAATCTCCTCTCAAAAAGCTCCAAATTCTCCCAAGAATGGAAGAAAATGGGCAAAAATGGGGAATTCCCGTTCTTTTAAGCTTTCTGCCAAACATGTATTTCGCACCTGCGGACTCCGCACCTGCGGAAAATCCTCGCAGGTGCGAGTTCCACTTGCCTGTCCAATTCTCACATTTGCGCACACAGCTTCGCACCAGCGCATTCACAGGTGCGCAAATCATCCGCATCAGCGGTCGATTGTCCCCTTCCCTTTTCTGCTTTTGCGCACAAAAACTCGCATCTGCGAGGTTCGCTCCTGCGAGCTACTGCAGCACCTGCGAGTGTCAGCAGGTGCGATTCTGACAGTGGCTGGGAGCTTCAGTTTTGGTTCCCAACTTCCAACTTGGTCCGAGCCTCGTCCCGTTGACACTCGGGGCCCCCGGAACCCCGCTCGAATATACCAACAAGTTTGAAATCATAAAATGGACTCGCTCGAACTCACAAAACGTGTAAAACAACATCAAATCTATAAATCACACCTCAAACCAAATTGATTCAAACTTAAGAATTTCAAGTTCTTCAATTTATTTCTAATGCACCGAAATATACTTAAACTACTCGGAATGACACAAAATTTTGCGTGCAAGTCTTAAATTACTATACGGAACTATTCCCAAACTCGGAATTCCAAACGGACTTCAATTACTCAAAAACCTACCCCAAACCAAATTTAAAGAATTTTAAACCTTCAAATAGTTGATTTTTACTATTAAGCGTCAAAATGCTCCCGGGTTATCCAAAACCCGATTCAGACATATGCCCAAGTCCAAAATCATCATACGAACCTATTGGAACCGTCAAATCCCGATTTCGGGGTCGTTTTCTCAAAATATTGACCGAAGTCATAAATTAATAAAATCATGTTCGGGGAGTTTTATTTTAGGAAATGGGTTTTTAAAAGTTAAAGTGACCAGTTGGGTCATTACAGTGTGCTTTAGATGTGCTAAAAGAGAATAAAAGTGCTTTAGGAATTGGTGGTTGACTCGATGACGAGCAACGTTTAAGTGTGGGGTGGTGATGTTAGGCCAAAATGTTATACAATTAGCACATTACTCACCCTATATTTTATTGGTTTAGTGAGTTATTGTGCGACATTTGAGCTAAATTGTGTTGTTTTATGTGTAGGAACATCGGAAGAAATCGTCGAATGAAAGTTGCACAAAAAGAGGTAAAAATGCAATAAAAGAGCGCAAAAAAATCAAGTACCCAAACCGTGCTACAGATCAGGCGTTGCAAGGTCTATAGCCAGGTTGACCGTGCTATAGACCAGGCTTCGCGAGGTCTATAGCCAGGTTGACCGCACTATAGAGCAGGGTTCGCGAGGTCTATATTCAGGTTGGCCGCGATATAGACCAGGCTTCGCGAGGTCTATATCCAAGTTGACCGCGCTATAAACCTGTCACGACCCGGAATTTGCCACCGACGGGACCGTGATAGCGCCTAATATTTCACTTGCTAGGCAAGCCAACGTTAGAAAATCGTTAAATCAATTCTTTATTTTCATTCAGTAACTAACATTAATTAACTAAGATAAAATATAAGAGGTGCGGAATTTTATAAAACTGTATTAATTACTACCACCCGGATCTGGAGTCACAATTCACGAGCATTCTAGAATTTACTACAAGTAATAGTCTGGAAGAAATACAATTGTTTGAATGAAAGAAAACAACAGTGACATAAAAAGTAGACGGGGACTTCAAGGTCCGTGAACGCTGACAGATCTATCTTGAGTCTCCGGACAGCGGACCAATAGCAAAATCTCGATCAACCTGAGCCGGTATCAAAGTCTGAACAGAAAGTGTAGAGTGCAGTATCAGTACAACCGACCCCATATACCGGTAAGTGTCGAGCCTAACCTCGACGAAGTAGTGACGAGGCTAAGGCAAGGCACCTACAAATCAACATGTACAATTTAACAGTGTATATACAAATAACAGAAATGAAGAACTAAACAGGAAATGTCGGGAGGGGGACATACTTAGGGGAATACAAGATAAAGAACTACAACAGAATGATCACCGGAGCAGTCAATATACCATGAATCAACAAGAATAGTGAATACAGTAAGGGAAAATGCACGGCATCACCCTTCGTGCTTTTACTCTCAATCTCACCATAAAATTAATAGAAACGGCACGGCATCACCTTTCGTGCATTAACTCTCATATCATGGCACGACATCACCCTTCGTGCTTTTACACTCACAATATGGCACGGCATCACCCTTCGTGCTTTTACACACACAATATGGCACGACATCACCCTTCATGCTTTTACACTCACAATATGGCACATCATCACCCTTCGTGCTTTTACACTCACAATATGGCACGACATCACCCTTCGTGCATTAACACTCACATATGGCACGGCATCACCCTTCGTGCATTAACTCTCATATCATGGCACGGCATCACCCTCTTTGCATTAACACTCTCCCTTACCATAATGCAATGCATAAATAACAACAGGGAGATAGAATAACAAGTACAAACCTTACTTCAATATTTGGTTCCACAATATAAATCTCAACTTTTAAATAAATACTCGATTACCAACAGAAAATCCGTAAACATGATAATGACGATCAATTTAACAACACTAGTATAACACGTAGCAATTAGGCATATGAAGAGACAATATAAGAAAACGGAATAAACATAGAAAAACAGGTAAATTGGCGGCGCATAAGTACTCATCACCTCACATATACACCGCTCACATGAATTTCACTTAGCAAGTAATCTAAGGTTTCTAATTCCCTCAAGTCAGGGTTAGACACAACACTTACCTTGCTCCTAAGGCCACTTAATTCTCAATCACAGCTTTTCCTTTGGAATTTACCTTCAAACCACTCGTATCTATTCAAAAATGACTCAATAATATCAAATATTGCTAAAGGGATCAATTATATTGCATAAATAAAATTTCCCAAATTATTCTCCAAAAAGTCAAAAAATCAACCCCGGGCCCGCTTGGTCAAAACTCGAGGTTCGGACCAAAATCCATTTATCCATTCACCCCCGAGCCTGAATATATAATTGATTTTGGAATCCGATCTCAAATTGAGGTCTAAATCCCCAAATTTTCGAAATTCCTAGTTTCTACCTTAACCCCTAATTCTACCATGAAAACTCTAGATTTTAGGTTGATAATTCAAGAAATGTAATGGGTACTTGAAAGAAAATGGTTTAGAATCACTTACCAACACTTTGGGGAAGAAAATGACTCTTGAAAATCCCCTCTACCCGTTTGGATTTTGAAAAATGTTAAAGAAATGGCTTAAACCCGTGTTTGATGTTGTTTTATGCACTGGGCGACAGTGTGCATCGCGTTCGCGAGGCCACTGTCGCGTTCGTGAAGGGTACTGGCTGCCAAGCCTTCACGTTCGCGATGGTTACTCCCCCTTGGCCTTCGCGTTCGCGAGGCATTGCTCGCATTCGCGATGAAGGAACGACCAACCCTCCCCCAGGTGTGCCTAACACTACGCGTTCGCGGGGAGCTGGTCGCGTTCGCGAAGGGTACTGGCTGCCAAGCCTTCGCGTTCGCGAGGCATTGCTCGCATTCGCGATGAAGGAACGACCAACCCTCCCCCAGGTGTGCCTAACACTACGCGTTCGCGGGGAGCTGGTCGCGTTCGCGAAGGGTATTGCCCCCATCGCTTCGCGTTCGCGACAAAGCCTTCGCATTCGCGAAGAAGAAAACTTTAGCTGCCCAGTTTACTCTTCGCGTTTGCGAGAGTACCTTCGCGAACGCGAAGAAGGACATGCCAGAACACCTGCTGCAGCAAAATACCATATTTTCAAAGTCCAAAACATCCTGTGGCATATCCGAAACTCACCCGAGCCCTCCGGGATCCAAACCAAACATGCACACAAGTCTAAAAATATCATACGAACTTGCTCGCGCGATCAATCGCCAAAATAACACCTAGAACTACGAATTTAGCACCAAATCAAATGAAATTCTCAAAAACACTTTAAAATTTCTATTTTCTCAACTGGACGTCCGAATCACGTCAAATCAACTCCGTTTCTCACCAAATTTCATAGACAGGTCTTAAATATCACAATGAACCTATACCGAGCTCCGAAACTAAAATACGGACCCGATACTAACAATGCCAAATATCAATCAATTCTTAAAAACAAATAATTTTCAAACTTTTAATTTTCATCAAAAATTCATAACTTGAGCCAGGGACCTCCGAATTCGATTCCGGACATACGCCCAAGTCCCATAATTCGACACGGACCCACAGGGCCCATCAAAATATGGATCCTGGCCCGTTTACCAAACATATTGACCGAAGTCAACTAAAATAAACTTTTAAGGCAAAAATTCTTATTTTCATTAATTTTCAACATAAAAACTTTCCGGAAACCTGTACGGACTGCGCACGCAAATCGAAGAGGGTAAAAATGAGATTTTTAAGTCTTAAGAGCGCATATTCGAGTTCTAAAATATAAGATGACCTTTTGAGTTATCACAAGACCAAACTTTGCGAGGTCTATAGTCAGGTTGACCGTGCTACAAACCAGGCTTCGTGAGGTCTATAGCACGGTAACTAAAAGTCATAGATTAAAAGATCCCAACCCGGATTTGAACTGAGGGATCTCGGCCTTACATATAAATACTCCCCAAACAAGTTATTCTAGGGTTGGACATGATTTTGGAGAAGAAAAAGGCTGCCAAGCACCGTGGAGCAAGAATCAAACGAGTTTTTCCTTCCTTTATCTCTTTACTTTGTAGGTTAATGTCTTTGAACATTATGATAATTGTTGTTGTATCTATAAGTAGGTAAACTATCTTATCTAAGGTTTGATGGAACCTATTGGAGGATGATTTCCTATTACATTTAATATAGATTTGCCTTTGATTTGTCTCTACTTGTTCAACTACATTTTCATTATTGTTAATTGAAGAGCTCTCAATTAACTGTGCCTATTTAGTATGTATATTGTTCGAGAGAGAGTACACATTTAGGTAGTTGTTGAACAACACCACTGCTAACGCAGTTGAGATATCAATACGGAGGGTCTAAAGACGGGATTAGAGATAACAAAGTTTTGGCGCGATCGTAGTGAGCGGTAAATTAGTGACAGCTAGCGTAGTTCGAGAGAATACGTCTAGTAAATTATGGTAGTTGCTCGAGAGAGAGCTACGACAATCAAAGTACTGACGATTGGTAGAGAATATTTAGGCAAATTCATAAAAAAACGTAGTGGGAAAGATTCTGACAATAGGAGAAATCATAACCTTAGACTCTTCCAAATCTTGTCTACAATATTTGCTTTGTTAGTTATAAATTACTGCATTTTTAATTACTTTGATCTTAGTTAGTAAACTCTCAAATTGTTATATAATATTTCTAAAAGTTGATTACTTGAATTCGTGCAAAATTATTAGTTATAATTAGCACGTTATTTCCTTGTGGGATTCGACTCCGGACTTGTAAACCAGATTATATTTGCAACGACTCCTTAGTCCTTTTTATAAGGCATAGTTGGGCATGATCAACTATCAAAGATCGATACGGAGTTTGTGAAAGAAAAACCAGTAAAGCAGATAGCTTAACGGACACAAAATTTGTGAGAAAGAAGTTAAGAACAGCAGAATAAGTCGAGAAGATGTTGTAGTAAGAGCGGAGAAAAAGCAATATTAAAGGAGAGGAGAGGAATATGATCGAGTATGAAATAAGAATACATCTTACTAATCATAGTGTATTTAATTTGAGAAGCTAAATCCGAAGTCCTTAGGCAATGAGCGGAGCATCTGAAGATACTTATATAAATCAATTTGGAAACTCTTAATTAGTAGTAATGTTCAACTTTATCTCATTTGGTGCCTATATCATGTGTGATATTGTATACAGGGTTTCAGGTGTGCCATTAACTGGGAGGAGGGAATGGGAACCCGTTTGATTTCAAAGATAAGAGGATAGAATGATGCTCACTTTCTCTGTTTTCCCATCTTCAAAAGTTTCAGACACTGTTATTGCGCCTTACAACACCATACTCATGTCTGTTCATCAGCTTGTAGAGAATGCGGATGAGTGCAAATTTCTCGACAATGAGACATTGCATGACATTTGTTTCTGTACCCTCAAGCTGACTACTAATATAGCTCTCTTGATGAAAATATGCTGTTAGAATGCAGAATTTTGGTATCTTTCAAAAAAGAAAAATTTAACAATATTATGTTTAGTTAACTTATACATCTATAAAGATCCTCTCTAACTAGAAATATGACCATTTGTGAGAGGGAAAGCAAGTATGCAAATATCAACTACTACCTCTTACCCCCCCAACCCAATTCGCATTTACCTATTCGCTGCTGTCATATCGACTAAATTACCTAGCATATTGTTACTTTGACACATTGAGATATGTAAATGTATAAGGGCAGATTTTGGAAAAATAAAATTTATTCTTTTTTGATTGTGCAAAAAGACATTTATTTTTTATCACAATAAAAAGGTTAAAATGTCATTTATTATGGACCGGAGAGAGTAATTTCTAACACGTTAATTTAGTCAACTAAAATATTAAACAGTTAATATCCATATGCTTCATGCTGTGTACACTTTGTGAGTTTGTTTTCTTAATTTGCCAGACAACTGTACCATAGTGATTGTTATTTCTCCAAAACATTGTACCATACTGATTGTGGCTTTTTCGTCTTCTAACAGTTGGTGAGCTGAATCACCTAATATCTGCAACCATATATATGTCTCAAGTAACTTGTTGCCTCAGATTTCCTGGGCAGCTTAACTCTGATCTCAGGAACTATTCTTTAATTATTCATATTGATAGGTTTAGGTGATATCTAATCATTTTTACCTCGACAAATAGGTCACCACATGATGATCTACATTGATAATACAAACTTATACTTTTTTTTTTTGAAGTTTTATTTTAATATTATTAATAATATTTTATAATATTATTCTACTACAAAACTTGACATACACGTGCAATACACGTGTCGAGAAATTAGTTGTTATAAAAGTGGAAAGCTCTTAACCAAAAAGTTAAATTACCTAAATATCCTTCTAAATAATTTAAATATTTTATTTATACCAAAATTTTTAAATAAATACCAAATTTATTTGAAGGGGTGTGATCTTTCACATTAGTCAATAATGCTTAAAATAGTTTCTACCGATTCTCATTTGAATATTTGATTTTGTCTTTCAACCGTTGGTATCTTTTAGAATAAAGAAACGGTTGGCTTACTATTCAAATAAAAAAAAAAGCCTTTGTTTCATAAACTCACACAGATATATTCCAAAGGAATAGAAGACGAAGAGTGTTCTAACTTTTTGATAATAAATAAGTATGTATTTATATACAGATAAGTAAAGCGACTTAAAAACGTACCCCGAGTACTTAGTCTTATTAGCAATTCTATAAAATTCATCATTGAAAGGTATTCTTCTCTTATTATTTGTTTTTTTTTTATTATTAAATTGCGCTCATACCTTTCTTTTGACCTTTTTATTTAAGTTTAGTCGAGTCTTCGAATTCTAATTCACAAATGGTGCTTAAGTTCTGCACATATATTGAGATGATTTAAAGTATTTAACTTACGAAAAAAAACTATATTTTTTTTTCTATCGTGTGATCATTATTTTAAGAAGTGGAGAAAGAAAATGATTGTTGCGCCTATCTATTGCGCTCTGCTTTCCTACTGCCTTTTTATTTAGGCAAGTGTGATGATCCGCCAAGTCACCATGCCAAATAGGCACCATTTGGCATATATTAATACCATGTGGAAGCTTACATATGAGAAAAGCTAGTATTTGTGAGAAGATTCTAGAGAAGTATGGACATTTCCTTTGGAAGATCCTAGATGCTTATGGATTTGCTAGGAAATTCCTTGGAATCTTCTAGGCTTGTAGAGAATTCTAGAGAAAGCCCTTATCTTATAAATATTAAGGACTTGTATAATAATTAATAATTACACACTAGCCCCTAGGAGACTAGTATATAAAGGGGGCCATTCATTTGTAATTCATCAAGCAAATAATTCAAGTTCTCTCTAATACAAAGCTTCCTTTAACAATTCTCTTTTGTTCTTTCTACCATTCTCTTAGCGATTTTGAGTATAGTAAGGATGACTTGGCATAGTAAGAACGTGAGCAAGTTGTGTAAGATCGTTAGCGAGTTGTCAAGTGCCGCACGTGTACTTAGTTAACTACTAAGGACGTGACAATGTGGTATCAGAGCAAAGGTTTCAACTAAGAGAATGGCGAACGACGTCGAAATTAACGCTGCCAACACCCAAGCCAACGTCATCCAGGATGTTGCTGGCAAGAGCGGCCATAACAAAAAGAGGAATGCCACCAACAAGAGCCAGGAGGTGCCACCCGAGGTTGTGTCAAATGAAGGGATTACATCCCAAGAACCTTCTGCCATTAAGGCGAGCGAGGATGAAGTGGAGGTCCTTCCGGGGGACGTCTCGCTCGGTAAAGAGTGGGTGATGAAGATGAACGCGGGGATGAACGCCGTGGAGATTTTTGGCCAATGCTTGGGGAAGGTAGAAGGCACCCTTAGCGTTCTTAAGGGGCACACTCTTGAAAAGATTGAGAGTATCCGAAATAACTTGGAGGGACGTACACAGACCGAGATGGAACTAAGGCTGACTTGGCATAGCAAGAACATGAGCAAGTTGTGCAAGATCATTAGCGAGTTATTAAGTGCCGCATGCGTACTTAGTTAACTACTAAGGACGTGACAATGTGGGATTAGTTCAAAACTGAGTTCAAGAGACAGTTCTTTCCAAATAATGTATTGTACGAGGCAAGGCGCAAGCTTAGGGAGTTGAAGCAAACATGGAGCATACGTGTCTATGTCAAGGAGTTCACTACCCTTATGCTTCAAATCCCCAACCTAACCAATGATGACTTGTTGTTCCACTTCATGGATGGGTTACAAAATTGGGCTAAGCAAGAGTTGCAACGCCGGCAAGTCGCAGATATAGACCAAGCCATAGTGGAGGCCGAATCATTGATGGATTTCAGGCATGACAATCACGACAAAGGCAAAGGAAAAGAAACAAAGTTTAACAATGTCAAAGGTGGGGGAGACCGTGGCAAAGGAAAGGAGATACAATAACAATACTACAAGAATCAAGATTCCAAAAAGTCGAGTGGCCGTCAGGGCTACACCGATAAGAAGGCATAGGCCGAGAAGAAGGGATGTTACATATGCGGAGGGACGCACAACTTCAGGAATTGTCCCGACCTAAAGAGCCTCAGCGCCATGGTCCATGAACGGAAGGAGCAGCCGCAAGCAGAGAGTTCGGGAACCACAGTTGGGTATGATCAGATTATGTGGTGTCGTCACGAAGCAAGCTATCCAACCTACCGAGAATGGCAATCATTATGTAGATCTCATCATCAACAACAAGCCTGCTCATGCAAATGGTGAATACTAGAGCAACTCATAATTTCGTGACCGAGGCTGCCGCAAAGAGACTAGAATTGAAGCTTGCTCCAACCAACTCTCGTATCAAGACTGTGAATGCCTAGGTATAGAATGCTCGTGGGGTAGCTAATGGAGTTGGTGTCAAATTAGGAACTTGGAAAGGTATGACAAACTTTACCGTAACTGCTATGGATATCTTTGATATCATATTGAGGCAAGAGTTCTTTAGACATTATCATACTTTGATCGACCCCTACCTTACATCTCTTGGTCCATCAAAGGCACCTTTCAGCACACCAGTATTGTTCCAGAAGAAGAAGGATGGATCACTACGCTTGTGCATAGACTACCGAGCACTTAATAAGGTCAGAGTGAAGAATAAGTATCCGATCCCGCTCATTGCTGAATTGTTCGATAGACTTGGGCAAGCCAAGTATTTTACCAAGGTGGATCTTCGTAAGGGCTACTACCAGTTCACATTGCAGAAGGGGATGAGCCAAAGACAACATGTGTGACGAGATATGGAGCCTTTGAGTGGTTGGTGATGCCCTTCGGCTTAACCAATGCACCAGCCACATTTTGCACCCTTATGAACAAGATTTTTCATCCCTACCTCGATCAGTTCGTGGTAGTCTACCTAGACGACATAGTCATCTACAACAACACCTTGGAGGAGCACATGGAGCACTTAAGGAAGGTTTTCCAAGTCTTGCGGGAAAATAAGCTATACATCAATAGGGAGAAATGCGAGTTTGCACAATCAAAGGTACACTTCTTAGGCCATGTTATTAGCAATGGCGAGCTACACATAGACGAGGCTAAGGTACGTGCTATCCAGGAGTGGGAGATACCTATAAAGGTAACTAAATTGAGATCATTCCTTGGCCTTGTTAACTACTATCGTTGGTTCATCAGTGTCTACTCAGCAAAGGCCGCACCATTGACTGAGTTGCTAAAGAAGAACAAGCCATGGGTTTGGACGGAGCATTGTCAAAGGGCGTTTGAAGACCTCAAGGCAGCTGTAATAGAGGAGCCAGTCTTGGCATTACCTGACTTTGCCAAGACATTTGAGGTGCATACAGATGCCTCAGATTTCGCCATTGGGGGTGTCTTGATGCAGGATAAACATCCCATAGCATTTGAGAGCCACAAATTAAATGAGAGGGAGCGTCATTACACCGTGCAAGAGAAGGAGATGACTGTTATTGTGCATTGCCTTCGTACATGGCGAAATTATTTTCTTGGGTCGAGGTTCGTGGTCAAGACTGACAATGTAGCTACTAGCTACTTTCAGACGCAGAAAAAGCTCACCCCAAAACAGGCTCGGTGGCAGGATTTCTTGGCCGAATTTGATTATGTGCTGGAGTATAAGCCGGGCAAAGGTAATGTTATAGCCGATGCCTTGAGCCGGAAAGTCGAGCTTGCTGCAATTACTTCAACAAGATGGGACATTTGTGAGGCTATAAAAGAAGGCACGCAATATGATCCAGCAGCCAAACAACTTATCGAGTTAGCCAACCAGGGCAATACGAGATGTTTTTGGGTCAAAGACGGCCTAGTACTTACCACAGGTCGGCGAGTCTATGTGCCTAAGTCTGGAGACATTAGACGGAGGATCATAAGGGAGAGTCATGACACAATGTGGGCTGGTCATCCAGGCCAACGTCACACTAGGGCCTTGGTTGAGTTAGTCTACTATTGGTCACGCATGCGAGATGATATAGAGTGTTATATGCAGACTTGTCTTGTCTGTCAATAGGACAATGTTAAGCAACAAAAACCAGGAGGACTTTTGGAGCCACTACCAGTTGCAGAACGTCCATGGGAGAGCGTGACTATGGACTTTATCACTTGCCTACCGAAGTCCGACGGTTATGGTACCATTATGGTGGTGGTGGATAGGTTTTCCAAATATGCCACCTTCATACCCGTCTCACCAGGTTGCACTGCCAAGGAAGCCGCCAAACTATTCTTTAAGAACGTGGTGAAGTATTGGGGCTTTCCAAGGCATATTATCAGTGATCGAGACCCCCGTTTTACTGAAAACGTTTGGAGAGAGTTATTCGACATACTTGGCACGGAACTGTACTTTTCCACTAGTTTTCACCCATAGACGGATGGACAAACAGAACGGGTCAATGCCTTACTAGAATGCTACTTGAGGCATTATATAAGCGCGCATTAGAAAGATAGGGTAAGGCTCCTAGACATCGCCCAATTCTCTTATAACTTGCAGCTGAGTGAGTCCACGGGGCGGACACCATTTGAGCTAGCCACAAGTCAACAGACACAAACTCCACATTCATTATCAGTCGCGTTCGAAGGAAAGAGTTTGGGGGCTTATCATATGGGCAAAGGATGGGAGGAGCAGCTTGACACTGCTAAGTCCTACTTGGATAAGCCAGCTAAGAAGATGAAGAAGTTTGTGGACCGTAAACGGCGTCCCACGGACTACAGAGTTGAGGACATGGTCATGGTGAAGTTTAACCCAAGACAGTTCAAGGCACTATGGGGCATGTATCAGAATTTGATTCGCAAGTATGAGGGGACATTTAAGATCGTCGCCAAGGTAGGAAAGATCTCATACAAGCTTGACATGCCATCATATCTTAAGATCTACCCTATCTTCCATACCAGCATGCTTAAGCCATATCATGAAGACAAGGATGATCCAAGTAAGGACCAATCAAGTCGAGCGCCTATTACTATCACCACCTCACATGACCGGGAGATTGAGGCTATTATTGATTACTAGGCCAGGCGAAAACAAGGGCAGAAAGCCACCGCAATATTCCTCGTCCATTGGAAGGGGAAATATCCTAAGGAGGCCACGTGGGAACGATATGAAGACTTATGGCAATTCAAAGATAAGATCCGAGAGTTTATGCAGCAACATTGCGCCGCGATCGTCACAACATTAGGTGGGGAGGAGTGTGATGACCCACCACGTCATCATGCCATATAGGCACCATTTGACATATATTAATACCATGTGGAAGCTTACATATGAGGAAAGTACATATGAGAAAAGCTAGTATTTGTGAGAAGATTCTAGAGAAGTATGGACATTTCCTTTGGAAAATCCTAGATGCTTATGGATTTGCTAGGAAAGTCCTTGGAATTTTCTAGCCTTATAGAGAATTCTAGAGAAAACCCTCATCTTGTAAATATTAAGGACTTGTGTAACAATTAATATTTACACACTAGCCCTAGGAGACTAGTATATAAATGGGGCCATTCATTTGTAATTCATCAAGCAAATAATTCAATTTCTCTCTAATACAAAGCTTCCTGTAACAACTCCCTTTTGTTCTTTCTACCATTCTCTTAGCGATCTTGAGTGTAGTAAGGCTGACTTGGCATAGCAAGAACGTGAGCAAGTTGTACGAGATCGTTATCAAATTTTCAAGTGCCGCACGTGTACTTAGTTAACTACTAAGGACGTGACACAATGCTTTCCTACTGGCTTTAGACAAGACGACGTAGTGTTTGCATTTTGCAGTATAAGTAATTTATTTTTAAATTCAAATTAAAAACTATTTTGCGCATAGATCGTTCATCTCTAAATTCAAGCAGCAATTATGTTCCTTTAACAGACAGATTTTGAAACTAAACAACAAGTAGTAAACTTCAATTATTATACTTTTGTGAATTTAAAATCAGATTAAGAGTATTTATTATACAAAAGAGGCAGTCCCTTTCTTTTTTCTTTAAGAAAATAACCAAAAACTTTGTTTGTACCGCTCGCAATAAATAATTACTACTCATATTATCTGTATTTAAAAGTTATTTTCATATTCAAGTTCCCTATATATCGAATAGCCTATTAAATTGTGTTTTAATGATAAATCTTGAAAAAAATAAATTAATACTTTTAAGTCAAAAGAAAAAAGATCCTGCAAAATAACATCAAAATAAGATATTTTAAATTAATTCCCTAAATAAGATTATTCAAATTAAATATATTGTTATTAATTAGCCTTACAAAGTCTTTTCATGAAATATTAAATTACCAACTTAAGCGGTTTTGTGGCATACATTTTTTTGTGAAGACATTAGCAATGAGTATATATTTTGTCCACCAGGCTACATTTACATATTATGTTGTTTCGTTTAAGCTAATGCTTGCAAAGTTAAGTGTTTGTTTGGGACGAACTTTCAAAGTTAATATATAATGATTTACGTGGACCAATTCGTAAAAATTTGTACCTTATTTTATGTATAATTATTTGTTTGGAATTTTATTTTAATAATATTAATATTATGTTATAAAATTAAATATTATATAATTCGGTATACGACAAACTAGTAAAAACTAAAAAGTTATGGAGGCCTAAAACCTGTTTTACTGCCTTCTTCTGTCTCATTATTTACCTCCACATCCCACCCTAAAGAAAAAAAGAAAAAGAAAAAGAAAAAGAAAGAAAAATAGAAAGTGAGGAAAGAGTTCCGCCGCAAGGGCGAAGAAGCAAATTGGAGTTTCATCTCTCATCGTTGATTCACCGAGGCATAACCCATTTGAATAGGAGAGAAAGTAACAGGGGACAGTTTTGGAGCAGATTATCTGAAAATGGCGAACGCTCTTGTAAACAGAGCAGCTACAGTCAATCAGGGCACGAGCTACTTCAGGCTCTCTTTCAGTTTCCTCAGAAATCTGAGCACTGCGACCCCTACTAACAATCCTTCAACGACGTCGTCCGCCGATGGACCTAAGAAACCCAAACGGAAGAAGAAGAAGAATCTTTTTGAGGTGGCCCAGTTTCTACCCAATTGGGGTATAGGTTATCACATGGCCAAGACTCATTGGACCGGTGTTTCCTATGAAATCACAAAAATCAATCTTTATAAGGTACCTCTCCTTTTTCTGGAGAAGTAATAGCTGTAATATGCATTGGCGTACATTTGGGTTTACTTTCTAGGTTTTAAGGGTTTATGTATACTTTTTTTAATTGGGTTTCATTTTTGAGTTTGCAGGATGGTAAACATGGTAAGGCATGGGGACTTGCTTATAAAGATGGTGAGTCATGGGTTTACTGTTTCTTGAGCATTATAGATTGAAAATTGCATTCTTTTGGCTTTTAATGAGAAGTGTTGAGCTCTGAATTCCACATTTGGATGATCTCAAGTGTTCAAAATTTGTCGGAAACTTTCTATGCCTTATGTCAAACAATGATGATCTGCAAACTGTAGGCGATACCTAGTGTAATTGTTATTAAGCAACTTACTCTTGTGGAATAAGTGGGAGACCTAGAGAACACCTATTTGCCTTAAAAAACATGGTTATAGAGGTTCGCATAGCAACTGATTTGGGAATGAGGTGTAGTATTTCTTTATTTATTGATGACCTGTAAAATTAGGATCTTTTATGCAAACATCCAGCTCGTTCTCAGGGTTTAGTTTCCACATTTGTTTTACTTGGATTAGCAGGTAATAAGCATACACAGTTGATAACTTTACCGTATTGCTAATAGCTTCACTTATATCTTCAACTCTTCCTGTTTAGAACTCTATCAAAAATCGCCTCCCTAAAACAGGAATCATCTTGGTTTCTTATATATTTTAGCTATGTGATTAGATGTTCCTCTCTGCTATTTATCAACAGACTAGATTTCTTTCTTGTTTTTCATGCATCAGTTGTAGCATCTTATTGGCACTTTTTGTATGCAAAAACTGGCTGGTATATTCTTCTTTTTCTGTCTTCTAATCTGGTAGTCATGCTGTTGAGTTGGATTTCTGACAAGTCTTTTGAAGAGTGAGTGGACATTGAGCTTGTATCGCACAAAAATTCTTGTATTAGCCTTTTTGTTCTGAGAGTATGATGCTTTATCTGTATTTTACAAATATCTAGTCGATGACAAGTACTCCTTTTGTCCCAAAAAGGATGATACTTTTCGAATTTCGAGAGTTAAACTTCTTAACTTTGACCATGAATTCGAACATAGAATCTTTAAGTTTTTTCAAATAAAATTTATATATGTCAAAACTACATAAAAGTACTATAAGTCACAATAATTAACAATTTAAAATATTTAAAAGATATATGAAAAGTCATGCTCAAAGAACAACTCGTTTGACTCTCGAAATCTTAAAAGTATCATCCTTCTTGGGACGGTGGGAGTGTCAGTTTTCTGGAGTTTAGTAAATGAAGGTTATCAAAAATGGAGTTTAGTAAATGAAAAACAGGGATCTGTTCTAATCTGGATTTTTTGAATTTCATGTGAGTTTTGGCAAAAACTTAAGAGCTTATTAGGAAGTGGACGAGGAAGGAACAGAGAGGACCAAATATGGCGAATGTGAATGCCTTGAGCTGTATTAGATCTTATCAAAAAAAACATTGGATGTATATCACTTCTTATTTCTTGATATATTGAGATAGAAATTAAAAAAGAAATCTTTGTCCTTTCTTGGTTCTCCTTTTACATTATTAAAAAAGAAAGGAAAAAAATAAGGCTCTCTTGCTTAAGCAGAGGCTAGCTCCAATTAGTTGAGCAATTTTATGAATAGCTAATTCTTTACCTGTGGTGAAAAGAAAAACATCTACGTACATAGTTTTGCATATGTTGTCAGAAGAAGATATGTGGATGCTTCTTACATGAACCCTTGGGTTGGATTGTGGTATACCGACATTTGTTAATGTTGAGTCTGACAATACTCAATTAGAATTTTTAAAACCAAATACGATGTCTAAACACTGTATGGCTCTACCATACGTAGCACGACTCGTCTAAACTCTAAAGGTTAGAAGGTTAACTTTCAGATATTAAAGTTGTATACAATTGTTCGCTCAGAGAGGTATATTATTCGTGGAGTGATGACAAAATTGTTGCTGTGAAATGGGCTTACACTTATCCTTTTCCCTTGTAGTTCAAAGCTGACAGCCTTTTTCGGTCTGGGCTGTAGTGGGAGAGAAGGAGGTCATAGTAATTAGTAAGGAAGTAACTGTAAAAGCTGTGGTAAAAAAAAACTGTTCTCTATATTCTTTCGGATGAAGTTTTTATTTTATGTTTTGGGGTGGGGGTTGGGGAGATCTTTTAAGCGAAAGTATTCTTACATGAAGAGGTAACAGAAAAAGTTTTGGGGTGTCAGTTTGAAAAGAAGATTTGCACCCAACTCAAGTAATAGCTTCTTGTTAGCTAAATTATGGTACTACTTTTAGATCTTACTCATTTTAAGTATGAGCCATGGGTTGGTTTTGGATTTGTTTTCCTGGATGCATCTATTCGGTTTCTGGCACAGGAGTTTTTTAGAAATAGGGGTGGAAAGAAAGAAAGAGGAACTCCTGTTCTGTTCTTATTGTAGGACTTCTAGTTGATTGCCTGTTTAATTGGTATATGCAGTCTAACAGTTCAATGGTGCATCTTGCGTCCAGCTTTACCAGTAAAATATGGAACAAAGGACTAAGAGGAAATTAGTCCCAAAAGGGCTATTTAAATTCCATTACGCGACAGACCACTAATTTTAAATCTGACTGTCCCACTTCCTAGTGATGATTTTTCTTTAGGTCGTTTTACTTTCTCTTCAAGTCTTCCCGGATATTTGTATGAACTTTAAAATCATTCCTATTTACTTACTACTAATATTTCTATTTTTAATGTTCGTCTTCTGGAAGTAACTAAAACAGTCTTGGGTTCAGGTTTACCAATTGCTGACGCACCCAAGAAAATGAGTGGTGTACATAAGAGGTGCTGGAAGTACATTGCGAATTTCAAGAAAGCTGAAGGAAGTCTTGATCAAGTAAAGAAAGCTGAAGTAAGTAGCCCAAATTCAGATGTTCAAGCTGCTTGAGGCTGTTTCCTCGATCTCATTAACTGCTCTAGCATTGGAATCTTCATGTCAATGAAGTAGCATACAGTGAAGCTTCAGTCTGTTGCCTTCTGTGATGAAGTTATAGCACCTAGACTGCCTTATTTTAGAAAGAAGTGATGGAAATGTGGACTCATTTCAGAAACTAGCTCTTTTTAGTTTTTAATAATAGATATTTTTATTTGCTGCACCCTACTCCTTTGAAGTATTTTGTGTAACATCAAGGAAAGGGAAGGATGATAATATCTTCTTGACTAGTGTCGTATATTACTGCTTGGTGGGGTAGTCAGGGACAGCTTTGATGGCATATGCTTTACCTTTGGGAGCATGTAGATGTAATTGTACTAGTAACGTGGCTGAGGCTAAGGCGCTTCTGTTTGGACTGAAGTGGTGCATTAGCATGGGTCATGGCTTGATTATTGGAGAAACTCACTCTCTGCTTCTGTATAAATGCATCCTGTTCTATTCCTTGGTTGAGATTAGACATTTGGTGGCCAGTCATAGTTTATTCATTGAACATTGCTCCAGGGAAGCCAATCAAGTTGCAGATAAAATGGCTTCTTTGAGCTACTAGTCTATATTATTATAAAAGTATGAATACAATGTTGGTTTACAAAAATAATATAACAAGAATTCTAGATATTAGTCTTATAATCATATTAGTTTTAGGATATAATACTACACATTAGGAATCCTATATGATTACCTTTAGGAATCCTATTAGTATAATTACTTTCGAGCGGTTTAATTCATATAAAATTGAACAAGTAAATATCTTTAGCCATGTAATCACATTACTTTTAGGATATACTTCTTAAAATTTCTATTACTAATTTAATTCGAGAATGTATTATAATGTCCTATTACTAATTTAATTTGAGAATGTATTATATTGTCTAAATCTATTTAGAAAAAGGAGAGTCTATTTTATTATAAAAGCATAAATACAATATTAATATACCAAAATAGCCCTAAAATATAAAGCGGAAGAACTCATAGGGAAAGGACATAACTGTAATAACCTATTTTGGACTACAATACCTTCTTTGCTAATTTTTAATATTTAAGATTTTAAAATTAATAAAATTTTGTCTATTAAATTCTTTTTAAAAATATGTAGGAAGGTTTAATAAAATCAATTTCATAAGAGTCCTCCGTATTGGCAATACATTACCACTCCATAATGTCCAATACCAAAAAAATAATATTAAATGGACTGCATAAAGAGTTAAAATTGAGGGGAAAAAAATACCCCCATAATAATATAGTTTTATACTATATTTGAACTATTTTTCTACTCAAATAATATTTTTTAATGAATTTTTCGTGTAATATTGAAAAATACCTAATTATTAAACAACAACTAAGAAAATATTTAAGAATATAAATGTGTGAGAAAGAGAAAAAAAATGGTTGGTAAGAGTCAATACCACTAATGATTCTTCAAACATAAAGATCTAAAAGTGAAACGTCATATCAATCTTTTACTCTTTGAAAATAAAATTTATAGTGGATAAAATTATAATTAAGATTAAATATTCAAAACAAGAGATGAACTAATATTAAGATATGAATCAACATAGAATAAATTATTTTCTATGTTAAAACCAAATAATTAAATCTTTTAATTAATTATTTAGCAAGAGAATCGAATTCAATTATTTTTTCATTCATCATATGAGTTAAATTCTTATTCAAGTTAAAAATATTTTTAGGATACATAAATGTATTACATAAACAGAGCGTTAGAATACAAAGTAAAAATGTTAGTATATTATTAAGAATCAAAGTGTTATACAAGTGACTAAGGAAGCACAATCAAAGCTAAATCCTAATCAAGAACAAGCTTTCAAGGCTATATTATAAAGAGTCGACTCTGGTATAACGAGATTATTCTTTGTAGATGCCTCCTACGGAATCGAAATAATATTTCTATGTCATGCATTACTTGTAAATATCATATCAAGAGGCATGACATTGTTAGCAATAATAGCAAGTGGTGTACCGACAACGATTTTATTGTAAGGCCACCCACTTTAGATTTGATATACCTCTTCAAACAACTTAAAATAACCATCACAAATATATCAAAGCAGAGCAATGGTGCTAAATTTATAAGAAAATCAAAATTGATAATATGAGATGAATCACTTATGGCAAAGTATCAAAGGATCAAAAAAATTGTCCGGAGTTCTTATTGAACCGTTTTATGGAAAATTAATGGTTTGGGAGGTGATTTCTGTTAAGTCTTACCAGTAGTTCGAAAATCGACAAAAGCAGAGACTGTAAAAGCTAGTTTGCCAAAGTTATACTTCTGCCTCAAATGAAAAAGATTCAACAGACAAGGAATATAAAGTAAGAACAGGTCCAGTATTCGGTGTTTTTTTGCTTCGTGTCGAAAACGAAGAAGAGCATCAAATAAAAGATGATTTGATTTTTCCTGAACACTTGGTTATCAATCTCAATGGTAATAATAGTGCATTTAATAAGAGAAATATTTCTATTATTAGATCAAAAACGCAATTTGTGCAAATCACATGATAGAATTAAAAAAATATTTTAGCTAGAAGAAATGAATATGTTGATCAACTAAATAAAAGATTGATCGATTATAATAAAAATAAAATATTTTTCAGTTTCCGACTCAGTAGAAAATGATATCAATAATTACTACCAACAAGAATACTTAAATACTTTAATACCAAATGACCTTCTACCGTATATGTTTGTTGTCAAGTATTATTTTTTACGTATGTTAGTGTCACCGTATATATAATAAACTAAGTTAAAATTGATCTTCCATTGTATATAGGTTAATTTTGAAAAAAATATGTTTGTCATGTTACTGAAAAACTTAGATACACCGAATAACTTATGTAATAGCACACATATGATATATATAAATTTTGACAATAACGCCATACATGCAAAAATTATGATACTGGTCAATGTGCTTCTAAGTATATTCTTATCTCTGAATTCAACTTTCGTCTTCTGAAACTAAGGAATATCTTTTTAAATTTGTGTGAAAATAACTTTTAGTATGTTTATGTTTTGCAAATATAACAAATAAAGCACAAGGACAAACATCCTAAATATTAAACTATTTTTACCGCAATTTATTTTCTTGCACGAACAAACGTATATTGCACTTTCAAGAGGGATATCGAGATCAACAACAAGAGTTTTGGTTAAGGTAGAGCAACCAAAGCATTAGGAGGAAACATACACAAAAAAATATATTGTCCACAAAGAAGTGTCCATTAAGATACCATCACATTAAATACTTTTACACTATAATACATAATTATCTAACTAACACGACAAAATTGATCATTTATGTAAATTTGATGATGTCATTTTATTTTAAATTCATGTATTATGCTAATGTAAAAGATTATTGTATTATTATACATGAAATTTCTCCCATTAATTAATTTATTTTGTTCCTTCATAGAAATAAATATTTGAATCATTACGTGTCTTTTTTAACGTGCAATGCACGTTTATAGATACTAGTTAGATAAAACATATATATATATATATATATATATATATATATATATATAT
>AWOL01S0014978.1:28092-82414 GCA_000715115.1 Nicotiana otophora | reverse complement strand
TAGATCTGTATAAGAGACAGATATATATATATATATATATATATATACTTTGACACAATACTTAGGTAAATCAAAGGATTATTGAATTCTGATAGATGACAACTTCCTTCCTTCAGAGTCAAGACCAAATGTGGTGATTTTTGAGTCACCCTGATCTTTATTACCACATTAGATTACATTTCATTAGCTTCAGTTATCGTGTACATGAGGCATATTTTTTTTTTGGTCATTATCATATGTAATGGAAGGTCAGGCTTAGCACCCTTCCCTCAAAGTGTATTTTTGCTCATGTGGTAATAACGAGTCTGGAACTAAAGTGTTTCTTTTGGACTCAAGCGACACAAATAGGTTAAAAATAAAATTGGGCATCATTTTATATATAGCACGGTTAACGCGGTTATTCACTGCGCTATACCTTAATGGCAGTTTTAACCGTTAAGATATATCGGTGAATAACCACGAAATATTTGAACTTAAAATGGGCGGGAGGTATAGCACGCACGTATAAGGCGCTATAGTATAGCGCCTTATATATGCGCGCTATACCTATATAAAAAACCGTGCCATCTCCTTCCCCTACCAGATGCGAACCCGCACACCTCCAAACAAAAAAATCGCCCCCTCCATTTTTAAAGATAAAAAACTCAGTGGAGCCTACCCGTTCCACAAAAAGTATATCTTCTTGGTATTTTAGAAAGCTTACACCAGATCTAAGGCGTTATCGCGTAGTGGATTGCTTGTTTCGACCCCCAAATCATCAAATCCTCACCTTTCAAAAAATTATAAATCGAGGTATTCGACTTACTTTTTGTTAAAACTCATGTATAAAAAATGCATATTAGTTATTTTTTACTGTGATCTATGTTTTTTCGTGATTATTTTGTGATTTAATTAATTTGTTATTTTTTATCCGGATTAGATTATTGTTGTGGTAAAAAATTAGTAAAATAGATAAATTATTATTTTATGAATAATTAATATTATTAGTTGATATAAAAAATATTTATTAGTTGTTTTTTTACTGTGGTATATGTATTTTCGTGATTGTTTTGTTATTAAATAAATTTGTTATTTTTTATCCGGATTAGATTATTTATGTGCTAAATAATTAGTAACATTGCTAAACTGTTATTTTAAGAATGATTAATGTTATTTTGATTTTATTGTTGTACATATATTAATATGTGACTTTATTGTTGCTTAGTGCCCTTTAGTATTATGTTGTGCCCGTAATTGTAATGTAGTGCCCATAATTGTAATCTAGTGCCCTTTAGCGTAGTAAGATATAGTGCCCTTTAGCGTAGTATCTTTGTAGTTATTGAAATTAATCATTTAATTATCTGTTAACCCCAAAAATATTTAAAAAAAATGATAGTTCAAACACATACTCTATCGAATGTTAGTCAAAAAATGTAAGAAAATAACATAAAAAATAATAATATTTGTCAAACTAAGCATTTTTATATGAATACTTATTAATTACATCATGTATAGTTATAAAATAATAAACTAACATATCAAATAAGAAACAAACATATAAAATAAGAAACAAACATAGAAAGTAGTAAACTAACATATAAAATAATAAACTAACATACAAAATAATAAACTAAAATATAAAATAATAAACAAACATATAAAATAATAAACTAACATATAAAATAAGAAACAAACATATAAAATAATAAAATAACGTATAGAATAATAAACTAACATATAGAATAATTAACTAACATATAGAATAATAAATTAATATATAAAATAATAACCTAACATATAAAATAATAAATTAAGATATAAAATAATAATATAAAAAATGTATCAACTTAAGTAATAATATAGTAAAAATATCGAGTAAATATTAATATAAAAGACATTGCAATATATTTAAAAACGTTAAGCAATCAAAAAGAAAAATACTTTAATTAATATTGTTTAATTTACATACATCGTCATGGAGGTTCCCCCTGTGCATCCCTGACCTGCATCTCGAGAGCTACTGTTGCTACATGGCAACCATAGGTCTTCATACATCTGGGATGGGCAGTGTTTGCCCCAGATATTCCGCCCCAGATGTATAGACGATATGTGGGAGTTAATTAGGGACCACCCACTCCATCCCCGTATAGTTAGACGCCTTTAGGATACAGGTTTCTACAGGATCATAGAGATCGGCCGGTTGCAGTTCGATTGGGCGTTGATCACGACTATGATAAAGCGGTGGCGACCGAAGACGCACACGTTTCATCTACCCATCGGCGAGGCTACCATCACGCTTGAGGACATGGAGGTTCTCTTCGGACTGCCGGTTGATGGATTACATATAGCTTACCCGCATGCTCTTAGAGATTATAGGGGAGTGCATTACCTACATATGTTGCAGCGACTCACCGGTTTCCAGCCAGCAGAGGAGACTACATTGAGTGGGGCGAGTCAATTGCAGCTGACGCCCGTCCGACACCATCTGGCGGCGATGGATGCGAAGATTACAGATGATTAACCGGCGGAGGATATGGACCGGCACACGAGATTGTTGTTGCTGCTGATGTTTGGTGGTGTACTGTTCCCGAACACTTCGGGAAACCTAGTCAGCTTGAGATTTCTACATCATCTCGAGCGGCTAGATGATTTACCTGGTTACAGCTGAGGTGCAGCTTGTAACGACCCAACCGGCCGTTTTGAGCATTTACGCTCCTTTCAACTATTTGAAGTATTGAATAACTTCCTACGAGGTATTATAACTTGTGTAAATTATCGGTTTTGATTTTAAGGTATTTTGGAGTTAACTTGGAAGAATGAACTTTCATGTTGGAAGCTTAAGTTGAAATAGTTGACCGGATATTGACTTATGTGTAAACGACCTCGAATTTGAATTTTTATGATTCTAATAGCTCCGTATGGTGATTTTGAACTTAGGGGCGTGTTCGAAAAATTATTTGGAGGTCCGTAGTGGAATTAGGTTTGAAATACCGAAAGTTAAATTTTTGAAAAGTTTGACCGGGGGGTTGACTTTTTGATATCGAGGTCGGAATCCAATTCTGAAAATTGGAATAACTTCGTTATGTTATTTATGACTTGTGTACAAAATTTGAAGTCATTCCGGATTGATTTAATGTATTTCGGCACAAGATATAGAATTTGATGTATTTTAGCGTTGTTTGATGTGGTTCGAGGCTTCGACTAAGTTCGTATGATGTTTTAGGACTTGTTGGTATATTTGGTTGAGGTCCCGAGGGGCTCGAGTAAGTTTCGGGGTGGTTTCGGACCATTTCTAGGCCATTCTTAGTTGCTGGTTTTTGGCCACTGAGGTATGCATCGCGATCGCGGATAATTGGTCGCGATCACGAAGAGCAATTTTGTTGTTTGGGCAGTGTGAATCGCGATCGCGGAAGCCTTTTCGCGATCGCATAGAACAAACTTCTGTTGCATTGACCCGATTTTGGAAGCTTATATCTCGCAATCTATAAGGAATTTGGAGATGATCCAAAAATAAAAGTTGTAGCCCTTTGTGTCTAGGTTTCAGAAAGATAAACCATTTTTCATTTGAAGTTGTGTACAAAAGGTTGTGATGGATAAACTATAGGCTGTCTGGGAAGAGTTTGGAAATTCTCTGTTGCGCAGAGCTGACTTTGAAAGCTTATATCTCGGAATATATAAGGAAATAGGAGATGATAAACAAATAAAATTATAGCTCTTGGTGTCTAGTTTTCAGAAAGCTACACCAATTGCAATTTAGAGTTTTGTACAAAAAGTTATGACCATTATACTAGAAGCTGTCTGGAAGGGCTGGGCATTTGTGCTTCACGATCGCGAAGCATTTTCCGCGATCGCGAAAGGCAAATTTTGGGCTGGAAATTTTTGTGCTTCGCGATCGCGAAGAGTAAATGACTGAACAGAAGATAAAATCGTAGGTTTTAGTTTCTTTCTTCTTTTTCGGATTTTGGAGCTCAGATTGGGCGACTTTGGAGAGACAATTTTCCACAAAACTTGGGGTAAGTGTTCTTGACTCCCTTGTGATTATACTTCATGAATTAATCTTCGTTTTCGGCGTTAGATTATTGATTTTTCAAGAGAAATCGGAGGACTTTCTACAATTTCATAAAAATGAATTTTCGAGATTTGAACACCGATTCGGAGTTGGATTTGAGTGAAATTAGTATGGTTGAACTTGTAATTGGATGGGTTATCGGATTTTATGAGTTTCGTCCGATTCCGAGACGTAGCCCCCACGGGCGATTTTTGAGCTAAATTTTGGATTTTTGTGGAAAATTAGCATTTTCTTATGAAATTAATTCCAATAAATTTTATTGACTGAATCGAATTAATTATGACTAGATTTGAGGTGTTTGGAGGCAAATTCACGAGGCAAAGGCATACCGGATTAAAGAATTACACGGTTTGAAGTAAGAAACACTTCTAAACTTGGTTCTGAGGGTATCAATTCCCGAATTTGGTATGATATGAATTGTTTGGAGGTAACACACACGATAGGTGACGAACATGTAGACGTGCACCACCGAAAGTGTGTCTTGAATAAATCCTNATTTGGTATAATATGAATTGTTTGGAGGTGACACACACGATAGGTGACGAACATGTAGACGTGCACCACCGAAAGTGTGTCTTGAATAAATCCTGTGAAGTAGTAAAATTAAAGAATCATGTTATTATCTGAACATGTGGCACTTAATAGAGGAATTAAGCTGAGGCTAGTAATAAAGATCATGTTTAGGCTATGTGCCGATATTTTTGGACATGGGGTCGCGATGCTGTTGAATTAATTATTCTAAAATAAACATTTCACACTCAGTAATAATTGTCCATTGTGAGAATATTTATGGGATTGAGCTGCGCAACGCAACATGCCATTTGGCTTTATATATGTTATTATTAAATGGATCGGGGCTGCCCGCCTGCCGCAGGCCAGAATGGCTTTATACATTATTATTGTTCTGGATCGGGGCTGCCCGCCGGCAGCAGGCCTTATAGGCTTTACTATTTTATGGATCGGGGCTGCCCGCCTGTAGCAGGCCTTATAGGCTTTGTTATTATACAGATCGGGACTGCCCGCCTGTAGTAGGCCATATTGGCTTTGTATTACGCTTGGGCTGAAGGAGCCCCTCCGGAGTCTGTACACACCCCCAGTGAGCGTAGATGATCATCGATATTCGGGATGGACTTCTCAGGGCATGGACTTGCCTTACTTACTATATATATATATATATATATATATATATATATATATATGGGATGGATTTTCCCATGGCATGGACTTGCCTTACTTATTTGTATTGTAATGAGTTATGTGGATATGGATCTTGTCAGTATCATTTATATTTAGGGATAAATTATCCCAGGGCTGGATTGGCCTTATACGGTACTGGGTGACTGATTATCAGTCGATGTGCATATATATACGGGTTGGAACACCCCTGGGCTGGATTGGCCATAAACAGTACTAAGTGACCGGATAATTTGTGACCAGTATGTACTTGAGGTTTTTCTACTGAGATGTCATATGCCTCATATCATGCAGTATTAATCTATTTCACTTGTACTGAGTTTACTATTGGACTTGAAAGTATGCCTATATTTATGTACCATTATTTTTACTGGACTGTACCTGCGGAGCTCATCATTTCTTTCAGCCCAGAAGTTAGTCTTGTTACTTATTGAGTTAGTTGTACTCATACTACACTCTGCACCTCGTGTGCAGATCCAGGTGCTTTCGGACACGGAGATTGTTAGATTTCAGAGTACTATCATTTGGAGACTATCAAGGTAGATGTTTGGCGTTTGCTGACCTTGTCTCCCTTTCCTTCAGTTATTGTACTGTTCTATGCTTTCAGACAATGGCTTTTTATCAGTCAGACATTGTATTCATATTAGATGCTCATGTACTCAGTGACACCGGGTTTTAGGAGTGTTATATTTGAAATTTAAGATTTCTTTTGTTCTCAAATTTAAAAGAAATAGTGGTTTATTGGGATTGTTTTGGCTTGCCTAATATTGAGATAGGCGCCATCACGACATGTGAGATTTTGGGTCGTGACACAGCTTTTCTAGGTTACCTGTATAGGCAGATGTGTCGGGCGTGCATGGGCGCCCAGAGAGACGTTGCCGGATTTTTACCGCTGTTGCAGGTGAAACCATAGTCAATTCTTTTCATGATTCTAACATACATAGTAAAAACATACCTTAAATTTTACGTCTACAATCTATATTAGGTTTGGGCCTCCGGAGCGGTTCCTGCAGTTTCATCCACCTCTATCACCGATGGCTTCGGATGCGCCACCTCCACCGTTTCTCCCTTTTGCTTGGAGGTGGGTTGATAGGCGAGGCTACGTATGCGAGTTCGAGGCTCAACATCATCTCCCCTATTACATGGATTTGTTGGATTTGCTTGAAGGCGCGCAAGTACATGTATACTTAAGTTTACTTGGCGTGGCTTTATATGTGTTGCGTTTACTGACGATTCCTGTGTTTAATTAATAGTTCGTATGGAGGTCATACAATGACGCGCTCATAGCTGGTTTGCCTGATTATTGCTCCCGCGGCCGAGCTATGTGGAGCTCTTTCGTCCCACTGATATGTCTCGATATTTTTGAGCATCATGCCACCGAACGAGTCCTTCGCCAGTTTGGTTGACTGCAACTTGTACCTATTTCGCCCACTTGGATTAGGACACATTACCAGCGAGATGATCGTTTCAGGGTTGACCAAACATACTTGGCCTGGCTAGAGGCCCATATTGACGTTTGGGACCAGAGGTATGACCTGATTCCTCCACCCCCTCCACCTGAGCGTACGAATGGTAAACATGAGTATATGGGTTGGTATCGCAGCATTACCTGACTTCTCGTCGGGAATCCCGTTCATCGCGCTAGTGGTCGTTACATTCCATACACCGGGAGACATGAGACACTGGTATGTTATTTGTTATACTTACTTATAACGTTACATTATCCTTACCTAATTAATATTTTACATGTTATGCAGGCTATTGGCTTACATCAGTTCTACTAGTTGGGACTATAGATGTTGCAGTATACCGGCAAGGGAGCGGCAACTTTGCACGGGTATGGCTGTCGGGTTACTCATCTTGCTGCCGAGACATTGAGATGTGCCCGAGATGACGAGCGCTTAGGATACGAGGCTGCTTATGTGCCGGCAGAGGAGTGCCATCATGGGCTACCAGCGGAGCCTGAACATGGTAGACGTGGCAGGCGTCGACAGAGAGGAATGGGTGTCCTACGAGGTCGTCGTGGTCAGCGAGGATGGGGTCCACAACAAGGGGGCGTTGAGTCACCCATGGACGATATTAGAGATGATCAGTCGGGTGACCACCCTGAGCCACACGATGCTCATCATGACATGCCGTTATTCAGCCTTCAGTTGTCGCCAGGGACTTCACAGGTGACCCAGTCAGTTCTATTATTGATCGCGAGCACAACCATTACGCGAAATGAGTGGGATCAGTATTTTCATGATCCCCCAGATCCATCGATAGTTATTGATTCTCGTCCGACACAAGAAGTGCATAGTGGGTGACGACTGAGTTATGGCTCATCACCAAGGGATGCTGAGGATCTAGCACATATTTCATCTACTCCAGTGCACCTCGATGTTACGATAGGCTCTCTAGAAGTTGGCCTTCAAGTTCCTAACACAATAACGGTAGTAGGTATACGGTTCCTACCATGCACGTAAATTCTGTATAGAACTTAAAATACCGCCATGCGATCAGATATTAGACAAATACCTGAACGTTGTTTGACAACGTGCTCCTTCAGGTGGTTCAAAAATAATGTTAAGATCTCTTGGCTTTCATTGGCACAAATAGCAAATGCTAGGGGGAAATATACTTTCATTAGCATATACAGCAATGGCGATCAATAACTTAATATCATACTTTCCATAGACATGAGTGCTGTCTATGGATATTACCGGCCGACAATGCACAAAATCATCAATGGCTAGTTTAAATTCCCAAAACACATGTTTGAATATGTATTCTAGTATTCTCGGACTCCGCTCAAGCTTCCATTCAACAACAGTCCCGGGGTTAAAGTGTTGCAATGCAGCCATGTACCTAGGTAGAGCGGCAAATGACTTATCCCACTTACCATAAACAATTTCAAATACACGTTTACGCCCGAAAAATATCTTTCTTTTGGTAACGGTACATCCATATACTCGGTGGATAGATGTTATACACTCTTTGATCTTGTACCTCATGGACGATTCAATGTGTGAAATTAAGACAAGAAAAATCAAGTCAACATTCAAGTTAAAATGATTCTCACTGAATGTGTCCATTTCACAATTGTGGGTGCCAATGTATTTTTTCACAATCCACATATTTGTTTTCAACTTTCTCGCACGCAACATCCAATTACAACCTTGAAACCATTTACGACCAATAACCTTGTATACTTCCGGAGATGACTCATGAACCACGATCTCACGACACTCTTTTATGCTGTATATTCGTACCGCCCTACTTAGGCGCGCTTTATTAGCAAAAAATATGCCTTTTGATAGCACCGTTGCTCTAGATTCATCCCACATTGCTATCCGAATTTAGTCTAAATCCCTTGTGAAGGCATCCACATCCGGCATACTTGGCAATTGATCAAGGTAGGGTATCACCCTTGAGTGACACGACACATGGGACTCGTACACTCTTGGTCTAACGGGAGGTGGAGCATGCTCCCTCATCATATCAGGTTCATCATTCTCGTCCTCATCATCATCACCCTCATCAGGGAGGGGTGTGTCATATGCAGACTCATCAACATTGTTGTCATAATCACTATCATCTTCCTGACTCTGCGCATATGCGAGATCCCGATTAAATATGTCATCTTCGGGCAATTGAGTAAGGACAGGACCTTCAAGTTGCTCGTTTTCACTGCACAACCAATAAAATAATGAGTTTCCCAAGTTCATCCAAACTTTACATAAAAACTTTATCACTTAACTTACAAATCATAATGTGTTGATATCTCATGATGCACATTATCCTGTTGCTGATGACTCCATGATGCATATTTTAAAAATTGGTCAACAAAAAAATGGTGTGTTTTAGTTACACTTTAGAAAGGTTGAATGTGTAAGATGATTATCGTCCGTAAAAAGTGTGTAACAGGGATTTAGTCCATAGTACAAGAGTTAACTTATGTATTTTGAAAAAAAAAGAGGAGATTGTTTATCCTTCTCTTCTCAAACACATGATAATTTTTTCTAGCAGCTTCATCTGTTAAGTCGGACACATTACTCTTACCGCAAACATTTTTCTTACACTAACCTCGATGGTAGCATCTTCGATTCTTTCAATTTTCTCAAGATAATAAGAATGGTATGCCAATCATAACATATTTTTTCACCATCTTTTTATTAATTCCACAATGACTAATTGTATTGAGGATGCACGTGGATTTCATGTATTTTTAATTCGAGTTTTTGTCTGAATCTGAATATCCAATTAATTCCTTCATATCTTAGTACGTGAATCTCAAATCTATTCACATCCTACATTCATTTATCAGTCACAAAAACTGTAATGTTACAAAGTACAAACTAAAAGGGCTGGAAGCCTGGAACTTTAATTTCAATAAACTAGAGAAAAAAGAAAAGGAAAATCAGAATACAGACGAAATTAAATTACTGTTGGTGGAAAGAAATTGAGAATGTGGCGAGGGGGAGAGGGTGTCCCTTCTCTTTCATTATTATGTCTTTTCTGCACCACAGGAAATAAACAACTGTACATAAGTCTTTCCCCCTTTGCGTCTGCTTCCAACTGACACTCCTACATATACACATTGCAATTAACATTTACATTTGAAAAAAGAAAAAGCAAGAGGAAGAGAAAAAATGCAAGAAATGAAAGAGCACCAAAAAATAGTCGAATTAAGTCTTTTTGCTTCAAAGCTTGAACTTTTGATGAACCCCTTTTAAATGCTTTCAAGTTTCAAGTAATTTTCTTCTTCTGCTCAATCTGTGAGTTAAAAGACAGTTTTTAGGGTACTAAAAAATGTCAGCTTTTGACACTGCTATCACTGACATAGAGGCAAATGGCAGTGGTGACAATGCTAATCTTCGCCGTCATCGCCGCCGTCAACGGCGCCGTCGCCGTCGAAGGAGACCATCTATGGCAGGGAGCAGCGAGACGACTACTGATGGCAGCTTCCGGTTCTCTGATTCTGATTCTGACCAGTCTTGGCACTCCCCTTTAGGCTCTGTGGCAGGTGGGTCCTACCGTTTCGAGGAATGTGGGTCCTCTATGAGGACTGAGGGCGATTTGGTCAATTGTGAGCAGAGCAAGAGATCAGGGTCTTGTGGTTTAGTGGCTGATGAAGAGATTGATTTGGAGAGTGGTGAATTGGAGTTGAAGGTGCATAACAGTAAAGAAGAGAAAAGTTGTAGAATTTGTCATTTGAGTTTGTTGAAATGTGGTGGCATTGGTGATGATGACCAACTCTTAGAACCCTCTGGAGGAATGGCAATTGAATTGGGCTGTTCTTGCAAAGGTGATTTGGCTGCTGCTCACAAGCACTGTGCTGAAACTTGGTTCAAAATCAAGGGAAACACGTAAGTTCCCCTACTTTAATGGCTCTCTATTCCCTTGTTCTAGTTCCTGTTTTTATTAACTTGTCTCGTATAAGTTAATAACAATGTGATCTTTACAATGCTTTTCGCCAAATAAAATTTGATGTAGGAAGTATAATTCTTATGTGTTTTTCATGATTATAGTATGTTTCTATGAATGCAGAAATGCTATAGGCTACTTTGATGTCATTCGAATTGCGAAATGAATAATGTGGAATATTAACTTCTACCCATCGGAATTGCTAGAGTACCTTTTTTCTTGATAATCTTTTCTTAGGTGATATCTGCAGACAACTCTTTCTTCTAGTTTAGAGCTCTTTCCACAGTTAGTTCCTTCGTCCCAGGTGTATTCACAGAATTTCCTATGGCGTCATTGTACAATAATGTACAATTTTAAGATGGTTCGTGGCATAGTTTGCCTACTTTAAGGTTAAATTTGGAGAACGTGAAGTAAAGTCGTCTAGTGGTTCGGTTATTCTGTGGTTTACTCCTCTTTGTTTGAGACAACCAAGATCCGTTTTTGTTTATGTTCTTTGAGGTACTTAATGATAGATGCACTCAGGTTTCTTACTTTGTTTATTTAGCCTCCAAGAAACATTATTTTTGGCTTCTTTGGCTGGTTGAAGATTATTGTTCTCCTTGCATGCTGGGTATCAAACATATTGGTTCTTCAAACCACTAAATTTTGATTGATACTGGTCTTATCAACTGTGGCACTTATTTGTTGAAGTTAAAGAAATTTTCATAATTTATAGTATGTCACTGCTACTAATCTAGTATCTTCAGACTCCCAGCACATCTTAAACTAGATCCTGATCTTTTTGCCCGTGGTTGATAAATGACAATGAAAACTGGATATAGAAAATACATGATCTTGAAAAGTTTATCCTGCGTTAAGTGGCCTGGTTTGATTAAAAAGCACGTCTTTACAAGAAAAAACTGATTTGAGCTATTAGTTTTGTCATTTCCTCTTATGCATCATCCAAAAATATTAGAACATGCATATTACTTTGCTCCCCACATTGAGATTGTATTTATTCCCTATGCCAGTGAAGACAAATATTGTGATCACAGCTTTGATGCATTTTGGTCATGTTTGACTCAATAACTCTTTCCGTATTGTTTATATTTTTTGTCCTCTTTTTTTTTTTTTGTGTGTGTGTGTGGGGCTGTAATCGTTTTGATTAGAATAAACCTTCCTGCTAGGAGCAATATTGAATTATTTTTGGAAGCAGAGAATTAATCATCAGGCATTCCCTTCAAATAAACGGAAAACATTTTTAAAAGTGTTGAAGTCTTTGCATGTTCTTTTCACATAAAATGTTTCACCTGTCTCTGTACCTATAGTTCTGTTTTATCGTCATGTTTCATTACCTGCCTTTTGAGCTACTATGACAAAAGAGAATTGCTTCCGATGAGTTATCTGTGACGTGTTGCTTATTTTCCATTAAAGACATTGGAAAGCCAAGGTTGTTATGTGGTTTCATTTAGGAGGGGTGGAACAACACAAGCTTTCCAAAAATTAGCGGGTGGGAGTGTTGTACATTTTTCTTGGTGCATCAATGTATATGCAGTGGCATGTTGGTCAGGAAGGATAGGCGCGGAGGCCGGAGAGTACCTTTTCTGCTATGTCATCTCTCTTCTGAGACTTTAGCTTCGATTTTAGTATGTAGTAATTGGTTTAGAAGGCAACATGAAACATCTGCAATCACAAAGCAAAGTGTATGTAGTCCCTCCCAATCTAACTTCACTTATCTTCTCTCTATGATCCAGCATTTGTGAAATCTGTGGTGCGACAGCACTGAACGTTACCGGAGGGCAGGCAAATGAAGCCAGCAATGCTACAATAACCACCATGGGAGTATCAAATGCACCTGTCGTCCTTTCTGAAACCCGAAGATTCTGGCATGGGCGACGCGTCATAAATTTCCTACTTGCATGCATGATTTTTGCCTTTGTCGTTTCATGGCTTTTTCACTTCAAAATATTCCCCTGAAGTTTGTTTGAGATCCTCCCGGCAGTACTTGTTTTAATTGACATCAGTAGCAACTCAACCCTGGGTGATTTATGATGTAGAGGTATATTTGGGCTGAGGAATTTTCAGCCGTTATTTGAGTTGCGGAGTTATATTTAAGGCAATGGAGGATTTTGATAAATGTCACGCACTTGTCAAGAGCATTCCTTCACGATGATTTTTTCTGAGAAAATGACTTGTAACTGGGAATGGAAGGATGACAAGGAGGAATAGAGACTTATTTGTTCATCAAACCCTTCATAAGGAAAGAATTCTTACCAGCTAGGAGCGAATTATCCTCCATATCCATGTTGAAATCTCATCTGTATCCATGTTCCAAATTAAGCTGTGGTGATGGCGCAGTGTATTCTGTTATATTTCAGTATTGCACTTTTGTACAAATATTTCATGGTGCTTAGTTGTGTGGTCATGTTTTTCTGCTCCAAGTGTGTTCCAATCAACGAACCTTGCTTCCGATATATTTAGCCTGTATCCTCCTGTGAGTCCTCTGCGTCTCAAAAACTGCAAACCGTTTGTGGAGGGTTCTTTTATATTTGATCATACTGTAAAACGATATTGTGGATTTCAGTTGACTTTTGAATGTTCTGAACTTCTGATCCTTTATATTTTTTATATTCAATTGGTTTCATATTTCCCCCAGAAGTGTAAATTAGCTTTCCATACCATGAGTCTAGAAGCACTCGCAAGCAACTGGAACAATATTATGGTGTTTGTTTGAGTTTTGAGAAACTGAGTTTGCACCATACTGAGGTGTCAGAGACTTGAGACCATGGAACTAACTTCTGGAATTTCTGGGATTTGCTTACAGACTTTTCTATAAGTTTATTACAGTGGAGATAATACTAGTTCAAAAACAGTTTTGATGCTTGCCGATACAGATAACTTTGTGCTTTGGAGTACTTCTTCAAGTTGACATATCATTATCTCCGTGCAGCTTGGGCATTGTGAAGAGGATAGATAGTTTGTGTCAATGTGTAACTTTGCCGTTACCATAGCTGATGTTAGAATATCTCACATTGGTTGAGGGGGAATGCGATGTGCAGTCTCCTTATATAGGTTTGGACAATTATCACTTCATGAGTTTGGGGTTGAGTTAGATCCAATATCCATTTTTTTTACCGTTTATAGAATATTTTAGGCTGTTTTCTACAACTACAGTGCTGGCATAAATCTTGGTTGAAATCTGAATATACGAAATGCTTTGTTTTGGTGTACTTCAAACTTGTATTTGTTTTGGCTAACAAATAGATCCTAATCTCCCAGCTTTCAGAGGAGTTTCTAAGAAAGGGAAGCCTCCATCTTCAGCTCCAATGCCAATATTGGAGAAAGAGAAAAATAGAATCTATCAGACTCACATGAGTAAATGATCAAATTACCATCCTTCCCTTCGGGGGAGTTAAAAGAAATACTATGATGGCTCTGTTGCTTTATATGTTTAATTTTTCCTCTTTTTTTTTTTGTCTGTGAAACTCGCACAATAACTACCAAAAGTAGAGATACACCAGCTCTCCCAAATAGAAGAAGCAGAATGAGAAATTAATCACCTGTGCTCTAATGGATGTTATGAAGAAAACTTGTGTGCTGATATTGATGATTCATGTATGAAAGATGATATGTACAATGACTTATTTTTGTGTGTGTAAAAGTATATTCAACATTTACTGTCTCATTCTTCTGAAATCTAAGGAGGAGCCATCTTTGAGTGTTTCCCGGGCATCTGAGTCCATTCCCAGGGTGTTGAGTGCAGCTGCTTGAAGATAGAAAGCAGTTGGCCAATTGGAAAATTGTACTTGTGCTTGCATTGCATCTGCAAGAGCTTCTTGTGGTTTGTCACTCATTAGATAACATAACGAGCGCCTTGCGAGCACGGTTGGGGACTTAACATTTCCACCCTCAAGAAACTGCAGTACAAACAAAACAAGCTGTTTGATCAATAAATACTCAATTTTAGATGGCAGCTAGATCACTATATACACCTCAATCCCAAACAAATCGGAGTTGGCTATATTAATCCTCATTGACCATGTCGTTCTACTTAAGCTCATCTCAGGCCAATAAGTTCTCTATATTTTCTACTGCCATACAAGACTAAAAGATCCCTAGAAAACATAGGACCTAAAATAAACGTATTAACAGGACTAAAACATGATCCCTAACTAATAGGTCATATGACAGTTTCCCTTTTTTTAACATTTTAATTTTGAAACAGGAGAGGTGCATGCCTTATGCATTTCTAAATTGTACCTCTGTGTAACATTTGATTGCAGTAGTAAAATTTTTATCCCGAAATGCAGAGTCGCCAGACTTCCTAGAATTCAGGGTTTCTTGTATTTGATTAGCCCACATCTGAAATGAAAGCTGCAAAAGGAAAAAGAGTTTCACATAATGGCATTCTAATTAATAGCTGCAATTTGCTATAACTCAGAATGACATCCAGTGTTGCTTCGGACATTAGCGAGTACAAGAATATAAATCTGTAACTACAAAGCATCCTAAGCTAATTCAAGAGAAATAATGACATCGTTTAACCAGGAAACTTCCCCTCATAGCATTTCCTGTTAAGGTATTCTTAGTATACTAACCTCATTAGCGATCCCCTCATCCTCTTTGTATCCAACCTTTTCTAAAATCTCATGTATGGCAGTTAAGTCTAATCTTGAACAAGCCTCACCAAGCGGCGTTAAAGGTACTTGGGAGGGTGAGGTGGTTTCATGAGCAATACTCATCAGAACGTTTGATGGAGCCTGTCGAGTCAAATAACATGTCAGTTTAAGTAAAATAATTTCAATCTGTTATCCATGTAAATGTAATTACAGTATACTCTCAACTTTGGGAACTAGAGCTGTTATAGACGATAGAAAAAGTAAAATGCATCAAGTCCAAAACGAAAGGACTAATTACGTACATCTTTTTCTTTCTGAAGAGATGTTAGAGAGGTCAGAAGAGATTTCACATTTGGCCTGTCATGAGGTTCATGTTGCAAACAACGTGAAGCAAGTTGCACTAACTCAGTCCCATCGTCATTTGAGAAGTGACCTTCCAAGCAAGAATCGATAAGCATCAGAAAATTCTTTCCCCGTATAAGGTCAAGTGCCTGCATAAGAAGAATTTGGGATCACAAACGCTTCAGTTGAAACTATTTAGGATTGAGGGAATGATTGAATAAATCAGGCTATTGATAAACATGTTGTTGTTCAAAAACCAACAGAGCATGTTTAGGAGAAGTAACTGAAATCGAAGATAATGGGCAATAACATATATTCTTCACATCAATTCAGAGTTTTGAATCTCCAATCCCAAGACCTCGTGAAAATTATAACTTCAAACCAGCTCTAAAACTGATCAGAAAACTCAACTCCACGCTGCTATTTCATTTAGGAGAACAAGGTACTATAATTAAGTAAAATAGAGGAGATACTGTAAAATAAGTGGGAGATAATCAAGCCATAACATCTGAGTGTTTATCATCATATCCTTTTCTTTTTGTTAAGCTCAAACAAACAAAACCAAGAACTTACGTGGCTAGGAGGAATATGCTTCCCGCTAAGAAGATCAAGCAACAGGGCGCCAAAACTGTAAACCACACTCTCTGGGTTCACCTTACCTGCCATTACAATCATGTTAAAACGTTGAACTCCCCTCCCTCCAAGAACTCCCCACCTTGCTCTTGGGGTGACTCGAACTCACAACCTGTTGGTTGGAAGTAGAGGGTGCTCCCCACTGGAGCAACCCACTCTTGTCTATAGTATTAGACAAAAAACATGTTAAATCCAAGAAAAATCTAGAAATGGACCATCTCTGAGCCAGCGACAACCCATTCATTCTCAAACTGATGTATAAGAACCAATTTGAGTAAACGGAAACCAAGAGAAAAGGGAAATTTTTATCATATTGGTGAGCCAATCAGATTTCAATCTTCTGTACTGACACTTCATTATGAGAGCTATTTGACAATGACCAAAATTTAAGTTGTTTCACAATTTCGATGATGACTTTCCAACATATTGATATAGGGCCCTTGAATTCCAACGAACCTAGAATTTAACAGGTGACTCTTAAAAACTTGATAGCAGATGTGATACCTGTCTTTAAATACTCCGGTGGAGTGAAGGCCAAGTTTGTACTATAACTCTTGCCATCCCTACTGTTTTTCATTAAGCCAAAACATGATATCCTTGGATCACAATCCTGTCATGTGCTGACTCGTAGTAAGAACAATGAAGTGCAGAAGATAGCTTGAACATTTAACGGAGCACATTTACATGTAGGGTAAAGATTAAAAGAAAATTTACTTGATCGAACAAAACTCTGTAAGAGTTTAGGTCATGATATAGTTCTCTCCCTTTACTACTGCAGTAGTCTAATGCTTGTGCTAAATACAAAGCAACTCTCAACCTCATCGCCCATTTCAATGGTTGGTTATCCCCTAAATCAATTGAACCAACATAATCTACAGTTAGGCAATTATATCGAAAGCATATCTTGTTAAGTCCCATTAGATAGAGACTAGTTTACAGAGTGGTTGCTTAAGTTGACATGTCAAGCACATGAACCACACCACAATGAGAATGAATATGAAGGATTTTCAATTGCTTTCTCTCTATCTTATCGGTCACAAAATCCAGAAAAGGAGAATGAGCAAAACTTACAATGGAATAAATGCTTGGATAATGTTTCATGAGGCATAAATTCAGCCACTAATAATCTCTCATCTCCTTCACAGCAACAACCTAATAAGTTAGCCAACCGCTTACTCCTTAGCTGCCCCACTGCTTTCGCTTCATCCTTAACAATGAATAGGCAATTTCCAAATCAATATAATACAAATCACATTCTTGTTGTTGTTCACATAATTAAGTAAATAAAAGTGTATCCTCTCTAACATCTTAAACTTTTAGATGAGTTGGTTATATAATTCAATATGGTATAGGATAGACAAAGATTATAGGTTCAAGTCTCACAGTTACCTTTATCAAAAAGAATCAGGCCCGCAGTGTTGAAAACATAATTAAGTAAATTAAACTGTAACCCCTCTAACGGTTACATAATTTAGCATTATTTACCCAAAGCCATAACATGACCTAACAATTGCCCACCACCAAAAATGCTTTACAACTTGAATGAAACAAGATATGAAAAGAGAATACTGACTAGGAATTGGCGAGAATCAGGCCATGCGGACGAGTGGAAGCGCTTGATAGCAATCCAACGGCCATTACCAGCAAGCTGACCTTTAAACACAACATTAGGGGCTTTCTCTCCATGTTCTGAAACTATATTATCAATGGAGAAACTTGAGGTGGCAGCCTTCAGCTCCTCCAAACCATATTCTCTGAAAGCTGGCAAATTCAGCTGCTCATTCTCCGCCCATTTTTCTGAATCACAGAAACAATGCCAACAACATAATTAAGATAGATTCTTGAGAATCCCATATTATCAAAAGAATGAAAGAGCTTACCGATATCGGAGGTATACAGAACATGGGACTTGATGTTTGAAGGCCATAAACAGAAACACAAATTGGAACAACGTGCACCCATTGTATAAAATTTTTCAAGAATTCAGATATATTAAATTTTTTAAAAAAAGACCTTTAGGGATATAAAGGGGTCACAAATATGTGTAATTGGTGACAACTTTTCTCCTCTAAAAGTCCCTTTTCTCACCTATAAAAAACGACAACGGGAAAATTTTGGGAGAAAAAAAAAAGGAAGAAGAGAGATTATAACGGTGTGTTTCAAAAGTCAATATTCAAATGCTCTCAAAATAGGCAGCCCACAAATTTTTTCTACAAAGAGAAATGCAATGCAAGGGGCGTTAATGGTGTTTCTTTTTCTGCCTCGCTTGCTACTGGGAACAGAGAGGCTCTGTCATTCTTAGCAATGATCAAGAATCTAAACTGCTACAGCCTACATTATATTTATTTATCCCAAAAGAAAGAGGAGAGGGAGATTTCTGTTTCTTTCGGTTGGGACAGGGGAGAAGAAGCAGAGAAACATGGAAGAAACAAAAGACCGTTTTTTGACCCAAGAGCTACCTTTTCTATTCTTTCGGAAGAAATTAACGTTGTCGCTCTTATCCCATGAGAACACTTTCTTTATCCACATACGATCACAGAAAAGTATTTATTAGTATCGGATATTTACGTTAACTAAACAATTCAACAACAATAAACACAAATTAAAATATGAGAATACATATCATACAACTATTACTAAATGCTTAAAATTTCTATGCAAAATATATGTCAAGTATAGTTAATTTAATTCTCAGAAAAAACGAATTAAGTTCTTTTAACTACGTGTGTTTTGCTATGAATTTTAGAATAGAGGATGGTAAATTGTCCAACTAACTCATTTGACGGGTATGATGTGGTAAAGGAAAAAAAATTAATGGTACGCAGTATCTACACCAAATGAAAGAAGAAATGACATGTATTTAACGTACACCTTTATAACTTAATTAACCATTGTCAAGTAATGTATATTTTTATTCATATACTATTAATGTGGTATAGTATAAACATCCCTTGTTGCCTTTGGATGCTATAACTAAGGCTATCAAGAAGTAGTGGAATATTGAAATATTTACTGTATATTCATATGCTGATACACACTTATTACTCTACACTTGCAACACCAAATTACAATTGCTTTATTCGGTCATGAGCCTTATTCAACTTCATGGCGATTCACTTTATCAATCACTGACTGATGTTTAACCTGTTTATCGTTACTTTTTACAAGCTTAGCTATAGTTAAAACAAAAACTGTAGAGCCTTTGGTTTGATGTTTCACCATGCTTGGTATAGCAAGTCACTTGCACCTTTCCAACAGGGGAAAGTGAAGGAATTGAGACAAATTTGGCAAGAAGTTCCACTTGGGTTCCCTCTGGATCTTCTGGCAACATGATTACTTCAGAAGAATTTTTCAGCAATCAAGTTTGCATTTGGAAGCTTTCTTGATTTCTACCATTTAAAACTGCTATACAAATGGAGAATGCTTGTAGAACCTTCAGTGAAGAACTGAATTCAACTGAAAATATGCCATCCTTGAATGCGGACAAGCTGAAGACAGGCTTACTGTCCCGTGCTTCCCCCTGCTAAACAAGAACAAAAAGATTTCACAATGGTGTATTAGACATTCGAAAATTACTGTAAAATTTTGATAATCTGTATTTATGTAGATCATAACCTGGGATAAAAGTTCAAATCTTGCAGCATTAAGTTTGGGTTTGGAACAACTTGATATCCTTTGATGATTAGTGTGATTCCTAAGAAGTCTTAATTTGCAGCCCAAATCCCAGCCACCACAATCACACGATCCACCTGACCTCCATCGGTTAATCAGTGAAGAAGGCTCGCCTTTACTTGGTACGCTATGTGCACCACCAGGAAGGATAACTGTCATGTTATGATCTTCAAAAGGATTTGTTAAACCTGAAGTTGAAGTATTACTGCAGTTTCTATCCTGATGGCCACTTCCATTAGGACAAATGGGGGTTCTATTGGGTAATTTGACAACAATAGCTGCAAGCTCATCGTTTGGGTGAAGGCCAGATGCTTTCTGATCTGTAGCAAACAAAACAAATTCCCTAATCCTAAACTGTGAGTCAAGTTTCTGCCTATTCAATTCGGAGAATGGAACATCAGAAACCTTCATCTTTCCAACGATATTAGGCATAATTCCATGACTTCTGTCTTTTTCTACTTGATTTAACCAATTTCCACTCTTTTTCTTTGTTTCACGAACGGTGAAGAAAGTATAAATCCAGCAACTGTAATCCTTCAAATTCGGATTAAGTTTCTTCATTGTGGCTGCTAAAATGTCAACTTCATTGTCAACTGCAAATGTGAATAGAGGAAGACCATTTTTCACAGCTACTTGGAGGAGAGCTTGCAATCTTGATGGTACAAATGTGCCATTAGAACGTGGATCGTCGATATCAATCGATTTACAGCCCTTCAAATCCAATTTGACTTTCAATGAGCGTTTCGTAGGAGATTCACCACGTCTTGTTGAAGATTTAACGTGATCAGAGTTGCCTGTCTTTGGCTTCAGCAGTGGATCTAGCAACCTTCTCAAAGGACTAGTCCTGGCTCGGCCAGTGGTGTCTGATTTATCACAGCCTGTATCAATTGAGGACGAACTTTGAGTTTTATTTGGACTAGATTGTTCTGCAGGCCATTTGACACCTTGTGATCCAGTGATCATATCTTTTATACCTGAAATCTGGCCAATCCTTCCCATTGCCATGCTAAATTGACGAGTTGGAGAGGAATTTCTGACGTTTGTAGATTCTGCGGAATTAAGTGTAGTTGGATTGTTAAGCATCACAGTTGATTTCTTCTCTTGTTTGGAATTGGTTCCAGGTGGGCTGGACAATTTGTTTCCTGAATATGCTGAAGGCTGAATTGTCTTAGATGAAGGGCAACTATCCTTTGCATCTATGGGACTCGCTTGTCCCACCTTCGACTCATCAGCATCATGAGGAAGGGTGCTGGAACTAGAGATATCTGAAGAGGACTGTCCATGGTAGAACGCAGAAATAAATCCACAAGAAAAGCTCCGTCTGCTTGATTTCAGTGCGCTCTGGTCTTTCACTACTGAATCAGGTGGGCAGAAAGTTGTGCAGCTGTTAGTTTCTTGGCCAGGTTCTGGTACTTGAAGGACATCTGATTTATGTTTCTCTATGCAATCAAAATCATCAAAATCTCCTTTCGATAAACATTCTCTATCTTGGATCTTCATCTTTCCCTTGGAACGTGATGTTCTCGTCTTAGTCTCTACATCAAGTGATCTCCTAACATGAGGAGTCCTACGCGGGTGTAGAGCATTGCCGAGTTCTTGCATATTTCTTTGTGGATACTCATCAAAAGACTGATATATCCTGCAGACAAGTTGCTCAATCTCCGGGGATTTAATTACGCCAGGTTTTCGGTTTTGCAACTGTACATAACTTCCTGCAAAGGATTTGACATCAAGACTGTTAAGAAATTGGACCTTGGGCATAACTCAATCCCAAAAGCTAGCTCATGAGGTGAGAATTGTCCAAACTCATTAAGGAAAGGAGAAAACAACCCATTCCCTTAATCAATGGGAGAAAATCTAACAAAGACGACTACCTTTAGGTGGTGATGCATAATAAGATTGTGATGTAGGACGATGAATCCTCCGACGAGCAGGAGAGCAGCTTCTGGCTCTGCTAGAATTGGATGAAGATCCCTCCATTGAGGAAAATGACAAGGTATTGCTGGTGGATGGTGAACAACCACTAGTTCTACAAGGTTCTTTTACATGTTCGTGTCGCCATTTTTCAAGAAAACGCCAATCTAGGACGCCAACACTGAAAGCTTTCTCCTGCAGATTTTCCCCCTTTTCCAGGTAACTTGGCAAACTTGACATGTATTTGACAAGCTCTTCATTCTCCATTGTCTTTCTTTCACCACTCTGCTTTGGCCGTCTTTCCATTGGCTACACCTTGCATGAATTCTCTAGCCTCTAGCAGAGGTAAAACAGCAACAATTACACGAGATTATTAACATTTTTAGCCCCTTCTGATGAAAATCTGTTGCAGTAGATTATAGTAAACTCAGAAACATTAAGTAAAAAGCCAGAAACAATTACACATGCTGAGTTTAAAAGATATGTAAAACAAAATATTTTTCCAATGTAAAGCAATATCTAGAAGACGAAAACACTGCATGAACAGGAGGAGGAAGAAGTGAAAACCGAAAGGGGTAAAAACAATGTAAAATAGCCGTTCGTCAATATTTGTTTTAACTGTATGGATAATCACATTAGAGTTCCAGATTGCCTGAGTTTCCAGTAGTTTATCATATGCAAAAGACATTGCAGTGTTCCCGTTTATAGACTTGTTTCGGTAATAAGAATTACCCCATTAGATGTCAGTAGCCAGGATTAAGTGTTATACAATGAACATAGCACTTACTGTTCCTCTCTTTTCAAACATAAAAAGCTGAAAGATATGGACATAAATAAAAGTTAATTCATAAACTATTTGTCGTTGGTATCTCTCAACATGGGCTGTCTTTCATATCTGGGTGCAGGGGAATATTAGAAAATGGGAAAGTGATGTTATTTTTAGTATTCTTTCATTGCTTACATTTTTCTTTTCCTTATTGTAATTTGGCCAATTATGAATACATGATCCAGACAGCTAAACAAAATCAGAAAGCTCAACACACTATCTTTACAAACAGGGCCCATTTGATTGGAGTACTTTATACCTTTAACTTTTACATATTTCCCTCAAAAGTTATGACACACTATCGAACTACAGTAACATTTTTATTTCGTTGGTATAAAGGCAAGGTGATTCATTGATAAGAGTATTATTTTTACCCGACCACATTTTTGAAAGATTTGAGCGATATTCCTTTTACCTGATGGATGTGTTTCAACAAACGTTTTGGAGTTTGAATTACTAGTCTAATTAATATAGATTGCAACTTTGCAATTGTAGTTTTATATTCAAATTTAAAAAATCCCAGCACATCAAAATTAATCCAAATCGCCCAACACTAAATTTTTCTAAAAGTATAAACGTTGATCTTTTCATTGAGTATGAGAAGTAAAAGATGTAAAAGGAAAAGATTTAGTTCATTGATAGTAATAAACTTTTTTTTTATAAAAGATATTACTTGCCATAATATTTGAAGTTAGTACCTTTTATAGGTACTTCTTAGGGATTCAAAAGTAATATGCACTTTTAGTGAGATTTGTTTTTTAACATAAGTATGCTTTAACATGGTTAGTTATCATTTTTATTACGTAATCAATTAGTGTTTATCATAAGATTTACTTGTCTTACCATACAAGTGATGTGATAACTTTACACCGTTAGTTCATAGTATAATTTTAAACTCGTTTCTTAGTGTGTTAAACTCAAAAGAAAAAGAAAAATGAAAAAGATAGAAAAAAAGGTCGGCGGTTGTGTTTGCTTTGCCATAAACTACCCCCTTCTTCTCCCTTCCTCTTTCTTTTGCAATGGTGTTGAGACCCAAAAATTAATGCAACATTTCCAATTACGACATACCAAGATATGCAATTATTCTTATTTTTATCATGCATCCATAAATGAGAGACTGCAAAAATTATGGTATCAAAAGTGAGCTGATTACGTGACAACAATTACCACTTGAAATGGACAGGATTAAACAGTCAAAAGAAAAGCACCCTGACCTCTTTTCCCCAAAAAAAGACGTCGCGCAAACAGGGGCTGAGCTAGTTTTCCGTTTATGAATTCGGCCAAACCTAATAATTTTGATTCAAACTTAAAAAATTTATTGAATATTTATAAATTATTAATTTAGAACTTCAAATTGTGCCGGCAAGTCGACAGTAGTGAGAGATTTTTTGTTTACAAAAATTGTACTACGATTTTCATTTTCTTATCGGTCTTTCAATGTGCAGCAAATAAAACCAGTAGAATCCCCGGATATATATATATTTAAGAAGAAGAAACACTAAAAGAAGAGAAGAGTACATACCTAACTCAACAACCGCGAAAATAAACAAGTCATAAGTGGAGGTAAAATAAGTGTCGGCGGTGAAACCAAGAAGAGTAGTTAGGTGTAACTAAAAAAACTGAGGAAGGAATTGCAGTGAGAGCAGAGGGAGAAAGCAAGGACACTGGCTCCTCTCTGTATTCCAAAACACCGCGCTCTTAATAATTATTCACTTCCCTAACACAAAGTAAGACAGAGAGGAAATTAAAGGGCAACAAAAGTGAAAAAATATATGGCAACTTTTGGTTGGAGCCCGGAGGTCTGCTCACCTTTTTCCTTTCTGGAATTTAAGCCAGGCGGAGGAGGAATACTACGTGGGTGGGTCACGGGGTAATTGGTAATGACGCTCTTTTGGACTCCACATACTTAAATGACTCTCTTTTTTATTGGGATACTGAAGCAGAGGCAAATCTTGAAGTGAGTTATTGTTTTCCATTTCGATTTTGTATTTTTATGTGAAAATATTTTTTATTTTTGGTACGAAAGTTCTAATTAATTTGAATTGACTTCCACTCAAGGTTCATTAAAGTGAGAAGTGCTCCAAAACATGATTTTTACCATTCTAAGGACCGAGACTTGTTCAGTTGGTAAAAGAAGTTCTACCTACGTTCGTTAGGTTTTGGGTTCGAGTCACGCTGGAGGGAAAGTGTGAAAATACTATAGATCCTCCTAATTTGGGAGGGATTTAAAAAAAAATGACTGAAACCTCTAATTAAGGATAGAAGATCATATCCATCTCACCATAATTTTTAACAGTAAAATAATATAAAATATTCGCTACAAGAATATGTCATGAAGATACACAATATTCTTTGATATCCTTTTGTAGTCCTTGCAGAATATTAGAAATAGAAACTGAAACCCCACCTCAACCAACCCCTTTCAGAAAGGCCAAATGCCACCTCTGCCAGCCTAGTATAATTGCCAAGAAAAAGATTAGGGAAAATAGAAAACGTAAAAGTGGGAATTAATGTAGAATATAGGATTTAACAATGGTGGACTGGTCTTTAAGCATAAGTTGATTGTCTGAATTGTTAGAGTAAAGTATAAAGTAGCACCCCATTTGCTTTTAATGTCAGATTTGTCCCACACTATCTATAATAATTGTTGGAATATAAAGAGATGAAGTATTTCAAAGTTATTCAAAGAAAATTCATTGTACTAATATTGTTAGTGTATGAGTGAAAACTTTCATGTCATAGGTTGACCAGGTCAACGGAGATAAAGCCTTTGAAGGCTGTAATGTGTCGACGATGTGACATGACAATCTGACCTCAAAAGGTCGACATCACGCGACGAAGGCCGATCGTCGTCGAGGACGAGCATCCGTACTCGGCATGCAAATAGTTTAAAGATTTAGATTCCTTAGGAAATATCCTAGCGAATATTCCCCTTTGTTGTACTATCTAGGGTTTTGTATCCGGTGTACCCTTATAAATACGAATATATGTAGTTCTAGAGAGGGAATTTTTATGTACACTTTTGTAAAAAAATAACATTGACATTCTCTGCAAATTCTCTCTCTTTATCATGTACATACAAAGTTTGCCTTTACACTTTTTTGTCTATCTTTCTCTTCCGATCCAAGAAGAATCGAAATATTGAAGGGCTTATCGTTATCCATCATTGTCAAAGAAATCAGTAGAATATCTCACCCTTGTCGGATGATGTTCCATTATTTACTTAAATACCATTTATTGTCATTTATTGCTATCTCTCACATTCTTAAATCATTTATTGCTCCATTGTTACTCCAACATATTGTTATCTAACATCACGCATTTGGTATATATCACAAACACACTAGATCAGTCATTTGGATATTAATTGTCATGACCCAAAATTCCACCACAGGCGTCGTGATGACACTTAGTCTCTAAAACTAGGTAAGCCGATTACAATTACATTTCGAGCCATTGTTTTTTATTGATTTATAAGATAATTGAAACCAACAGTGGAATTAATTAACAACCTCCCAAAACTGGTAATACTGAGTCACGAACTCTAACTGAGTACATGCAGTGATCCCAAGGATCGAATATACAATACTGTTCGAATATGAGTGGACAGTACAAAAAAATGAAAAGACTCCAAGGGACTGCGACGATCAAGCAGCCCTACCTTGAAACCTTGCGATCACACTCTAATCTCTGTCCGAATCCGATATCTCCAATACCTGGCTCTGCACAAAAATATACAAAAGTGTAGTATGAGTACATCACAGTTGGTACCTAGTAAGTATCAAGACTAACCTCGGTGGAGTAGTGACGAGGTACAGTCAAGATACTCACTAGTCATTTAACTTGTGCAATATAGTAATATGCAGGGATAATAGAAAACAAGTAGCAATGACGACAATAAAGATCAATCTGGGATATGAACGACAAGGTAACAAGAACACCATAAATATTTCTCAAATGAATAAGGAACACAAGTACAACCAATTAAACAAGTCCTTCAAATATAAATCTTTCACATATAAGTTTTTCAAATAAAAATCTTTCGAATATAATTTATTCAAATAAATATCCTTCAAGTATAATTCTTCCAAATAAAAGTCACTCTCTAACACCTCATTTCATAATCATAAAATACGGGTCTCAGCCCACTTTCATATTTTTACGGCATCTCGTGCATATATCTCTATTACAACCACACGGGCAACTCACGTACCAAAATATCAATGTATATAAGATCCGCAGGATCAATTATTTTCAATAAAGTAAGTTTACAATTTTTAAACCAAGTAAGAAATCAACAAAGAAATAAGTTTATTTTTGAACTCGTTTGGGTGAAGAAAATGACATTTCAATTAAAATAAAGCATCAGATAAGCTACTGATTTGGATGTACAACTTATTAAATTAAAATATAATAGTAATTTTTTTTATTCAAAACAACTCAATCATCAAGAACAAGTACAAACCAGAAATACAAATCCTCAGAGTCTCGTACGAAAAAGTCAAAGCCAACACAATACTAGAAGAAATACAAAACACTTAATATTAAGCCAAATAATACATCACGGAGAACACAAAAATTTACATATTACGAAAAAATAAAATAACCAAAGGCAAGTGCAGCCATAGAGAAATATCAACAAAAGAGCACTCCCGAGGTACCGCTTCGTAGTCCCAAATCATAAATAAATTTTAACAAACAACAATGCCCCCAGGCCATCACAAATCAATCCTCGACATAGCCCACCTTGTCTCGCCACGTGCGTAATAATAAAATAAATACGCGCCTTGTCTCACCGCACGCGCATAATAATATTACCACCTTGTCTCGCCACATGCGCAAACCGACACACACACATATATATAGCCCGCCTTGTCACGCCGCATGTGCATATATCAATAGTAACAATAGCACGACAGAAACCTCGTGCAAACACCCGAACAAACCTCCCAACAATATCACGTGTCAATATCACAACATCTCATAAATTGCACCTCAAATGCTTAAATATTACAATATATCAGAGATTGCACATCAAGTGCTCAAATATTACAACTTGCCACAGAAATCAACAATACATTATTTTTCACAATAAGGAGCCCATGGCTCGACCATAACGTGCACAAAATCTTAACAAAAATATCTGGGAGTGAACAACTCAACAAAATAATATTTCACAATTTAACACTTTGTTTCAATATGATTTATGACCTTTATAACTCAATACCAATTTTAACAGCATGAACTGGAAAGTAATTCAATAAAAACACGGGATTCACATAAAAATCAAGGTGGCAATCACACCAAATCATCATATAAAAATAAATTCAACAAACAAGGATTTAGGCATGACAAATAGAGGATTTAATAAGTGCCAATAATTTTCAATTTAATACATAAGGGTATCTAAGAATTTTAACCGATATAATTTGCACATATAAACTAAGTACGTACTCGTGACCTCGCGTACATGATTTTCAATTACACAGTTTTCTACATAAGACTCAGTGCCTAAGGGGTAATTCTCCCACTCAAGTTAGGCAAGATATTTATCTTTTTGAAGTTAGGTCGATATTGCAAAATCGTCTTCTTGCTTGAATTAACCTCCGGACAGCTCAAATCTAACCAAATTAATTGTATAACTTCATTAAAATTCATCGGAAACAATTCCAAATAATAAAACGTCAACTTAAAATTTTACATTAAAAAGTCAACGCAAGGCCCGCATGTCGAAACCTGGTAGAAATTTTATGAAATCCAAATACCCATTCCGCTACGAGTCCAACTATACTAGTTTCACTCAAATCCGACTCCGAATCGACATTCAAATCCCAAAAATTCGTTTTATGAAATTTCTCCAATTTTTCCTAAATTTTCATTTCAAAATACTAATTAAATGATTAAAATAATGATATATTCATGTATATTAACCAAATCCGAGTTAGAATAACTTACCTCGATGATTTTCTTGAAAATCCCATAAAAAATCGCCATAAACCGAGCTCTTTGGGTCCAAAAATGAAAAATGAGATGAAAACCTCGTTTATATGATACCACATCTGACTTCCAAAGTACTGACCGCACATTGTTTTATGCGGTCCGTACATTTAAGGTCTCTGCGGCCGCAATCCAAATTATGCATCCGCACTTCAGCAACTACTTTACTATCAGATTTCAGTAAATTGACCATTAACTTTTGGTACAAATATCCAAATGATGATTGGTTTACCTTTCTGGAAACTAGACTCAAAGAGCAACACTTTTCGTTTTTTGAATTATCTCCAAAATTGCTTATAGATTAAAAGATATAAGCTCCCGAAGTTGGACCATCGAACCTGAAAATCTCATTTCTGCGGCCGCGAGAGAAATTATGTGGACCGCATAATTTCAACTGCGGACAGCACAATTTCAACCGCGGTCCGCACAATTACTACTGCTTCCGCACTTTGGGAGTTTGAGGCCGCACATCCGTACTCCAAAATGTGCCCTCCGCACTTCAACTGTCCCAAAACATCATCAGAGTGCCGAAATGCCCAAACTCGTTCAAAACTCACCCCGAAACTCACCCGAGCCACTCGGGACCTCAACCAAACATACCAACAAGTTATAAAATATAATACGGACCTACTCAAGGCCTCAAACCACATCAAACAATGTCGAAACTATGAATCACACCACAAATCGAACTCATAAATTTCCAAATCTTCTAACTTCCAAAACTCGTGCCGAAACATATCAAATTAACCCAGAATGACGTCAAATTTTGCATGAAAATTCCAAATGACATAAAGAAGCTAATCCAACTCTCGGAATTACATTCCGACCCCGATATCACCAAAGTCAAGTCCCGGTCAAACTTCCAAACCTTCCAATTTCAATTTTTGCCATTTCAAGCCAAAATCAACTACGGACTTTCAAATAAATATCCGGACACACTCCTAAGTCCAAAATAACCATATGGAGCTATTGGAACCATCGAAATTCCATTTCAGAATCGTTTGCTTAAAAGTCAACTCTCCGGTCAACTCTTTTCTTTTAAGCTTCTTAAATAAGAATTATTCTTCCAATTTAATCGTGAATCGTCCGAAAACCAAACTCGACCACACACGCAAGTCATAATATACATCAAAAAGCTTCTCGGGACCTTTAGTCGCTGAATGAGACGCTAATTCATAAAATGACAAGTCAGGTCGTTACATTAATATTGACTTAGATTAACCCTTTTCTCTAAAAATCTAATTGTATAAGAAACCTATATGTAAATTTTGGGTCATACATTTTGGCGCCGTTTGTGGGGATTTCTTTGTCATGTTTTTAGTTTCCATTCAGATCTATAACTCTCATGATTTGCTAACCCAACGTTCTGTAAAGTTATCCTTTCTCTCTGTGTATACAAATACTCCATGTTAGGTAACCAAGAAAACGGAACAAAAATGATAGACAATGTCCCGCTCAACCTTATGAGTGCTATCGACAAAGGGTATGACACCCAAGATGAGGAGGTGTACCCCAAGACATCCCCCAGATTAGGGAAGTCACTCACACCCTTCTGCAGCACAACCAAACCAAATGGAAAGGGGGTTTCCACGTCCACAGGAGATGGAGCGCCACCCATTATGAAAAAGCTCCTCGAAGTATGGTTAACTGACACTCTGGTCAGAGTGATGAGCAAACAAGCCCCATGCATGACAACAGAAACCACGAGGGTCCATGCAGCACTGCACAGGAATGAACGAGACGACCAACCAAACCCTCATACTTCAGGTAACACTCATACAATTGTTGATAGTGCATGAGACAATGTTCTCGTCGCTGTGTTGAAAAGAATAGAGGAAAAGGAAAACGAAAATAAGTCACTCAAGGAATAAATGAAGGAACACCAGGAATGTGTAGAAACAATACTGGGTTCCCCCAAATTGTTACCAAAATGAGACGCTAGCAGGTTCATGGAGCAGCCATACAGGGAAGAAGCGACTCCTCATGCTATATCAATAACTTTCAAGATGCCCCCGTACCTCCGAATCTACGACGGAATGACCGATCCTGAGGATCATGTAAATTACTATGTTACCATCGTCAAAGGCAGTGACCTCACCAAAGAGTAGGTGTCCTCCATCTTGCTTAAAATATTTGGTAAAACCCTCACGGGAGGGGCGTTGACTTGGTATTCACAGTTGCCAGCCTATTCCACATAAACATTCGAAGAGATGGCCGACAAGAATGGCGTATGCCGGGGCCAAGAAAGTTGAAACTAGGGTGAATGACATATTCTCCATCAAGCAATTCCCAAGGGAGGGATTGAGGGACTTCCTCACCCGATTCAACAGGGTGAGGATGACCTTACCAAACGTCTCCGAAGGAATGGTTGTGGCAGCCTTTCAAAGTGGGATGAGCAGAGAAGGTTCGGAGGCGACTAGAAAGTTATTGAGCCGGTTGATGAAGTACCCACCAACCACCTGGGACGAGATCCACAGTGCCTACTGCGCCGAGGTTAGGGCAGATGATGAGCACCTTAACGGTCCGACCCGATGACTCATCTCGGTACAATCCGAACCCAAGAAGGAATGCAAGGACAATGTGAGGAGAGACCCGCCGGTAGCATAACCAGGAAGAGATCGGCATCAACCCTACATCAGGGCTCCAGTCCCCAACTTCCGTCGCGAAGACGGACCCTCTAGGCCGAGATCATACATTCACAAGAATGATCAAGGTATGCCCCCAATATCTGCTCATAATTTTTGTGTGTCCTCTACGTACTTGAGAAGCTCGGAACAAAGGTGAAGTAGCCACCAAAAATGAGGTCTGACCCAAACAGTAGGAAGTCTGACGCCTTCTGCGAGTTCCACCAAGAACGTGGACACAAAACGGAAGATTACCATGCCTTGAGGTTTGAAATAGAAAACCTACTGCAGCAAGGACACCTCAAAGAATTGTTCAGCGACAAAGGCAGGAACACCTTAGCAAGGGGCCGAGAACACCCAAGCCCACCAAAGCCACCTTCGCCCGCTCACACTATCAACATGATCATTGGTGGCAGCGACGATGCCTCCATCAGCAACATCAAATTCACCGCCACTCACAAACTCAAGAGAACAATCACCCGCGAACGGTATGACGACCTCGGAGAAAGTATCATCTTTGATGAGTCAGATGCCGATGGTTTGACTTTCCCTCACAATAATGCACTTGCATTACTTTACGAATTCTTGATACTGATGTTAGGAGAATTATGGTAGATGATGGAAGCAGAGCGTGCATCATCCATCATCGAGTCCTCGCACAAATGCGACTTGAGGATAAGATAGTGCCGCGCTGCATTACACTAACCAGTTTTAACAATGCATTTGAACGGACTTGGGGTGAGATCACACTCCCCGTCCTCGTCTGTGGGGTGACACTGGAGACCACATGCTATATCATGGATCAGGATACCGCATACAACACCATCATAGGATGACCATGGATACATCCTATGAGGGCATTCCCATCCAGCTTTTACCAAGTGATAAAATTCCTGACCCCCTAGGGAATATTTAGCATACGAGGAGAACAATGCACATCCCTAGAATGCTATCGGATCGCCTTGGACGGCACGACAATCCAACAAAAGAAAGAAAGGAAAAAGAGGCATAACAATCAGGAAGGTCAAGGTCCCTACGGTCTAAGCCAAAGATACCATTACGGACCCAGAAGTGGTCGAAGTTGCAGGATCGACCATAGAAGACCTCAATCCCGTCCAGCTAGACCACAACGGCCCTCACAAAAAGCTTACATCGGCTGCAAACTCCAAGACCCAGGTAAATTCAGTCAGTTCTTAATAGATAACACAAATTTGTTTTCCTTTAGCCATGCAGATATTCCTGACATCGCCAAAGAGATAGACATGCACAAGCTAAATATAGACCCCTTCTACCCCCTGATAAGGCAGGTCCGACAAAGGTTCAACCCCACCATCAACGAGGTCATCCATGAGGGAAAACTTACTGGCCAATGGCTCCATTAGAGAGTCAAAATACCCTAAGTGGATCGCCGACGTGGTAATGGGCAAAAGAAGAATGAGAAATGGAGGATGTGTGTGGACTTCACCGACCTGAACAAAGCCAGCCCAAAGAATTCATTCTCATTGCCACACATCGACCAACTCATCGACGTGGTAGCAAGACATGATTTACTAAGTTTTTTGGACGCTTACTCAGGCTACAATCAGATACTCATGGAGGAAGATGACCAAGAGAAACTACGTTCACCACTCACAGAGGAACATACTGTTATAGGGTCATGTCATTTGGGTTGAAGAACACGGGAGGTACCTATCAAAGGCTAGTCACGAAGATGTTCAAAAACCAGCTCGGCAAAACCATGAAGGTGTACATCAACGACATGTTGGTCAAATCCCTCAGGGCCGAGGATCAGAACGACTATTTAAAAGAGACATTCAAAATAATGAGGAAATATGAGATAAAACTGAACCCCGAGAAATGCACGTTCGGTGTAACTTCGGGAAAATTTTGGGCTTCCTAGTATCAAAGCGAGGAATCAAGTTCAACCCAGATCAGATTAAGTCTATCGATGGGATATCAGAACATCTGACTACTAAGAAACAAGTCCAGAGCCTGACGAGTCAAATTGCCGCCATGTCCAGATTCATCTCGGGGTCATCTGATAGGCACCACAGGTTCTTCAACGTGCTAAAAAAGGATAACAGCCTTGAATGGATGCCTAAATGCGTACAAGCGATTGAAGGAACTCAAGGAATACCTGTCATCACCACTCTTTCTCTCAAAGACCGAGCCCCAGGAGCGTCTCCTCATCTACCTTGTTATTTCAAAAGTAGCAGTAAGTGCAGTACTAGTTTGAGAAGGCAAAGGTATGCAATCTCCAATTTATTATATCAGTAAAACACTTATCGGCACAGAGATGAGGTATCCTCACCTCTACAAACTGGCCCTGGCCCTTGTCTTAGCTTCACGAAAGCTTAGGTCATACTTTCAGTGCCACCCAATCTCGGTCGTTACCATATTTTCTTTAAGAAGCATATTGCACAAACTCGAGCTGTCAGGGAGGCTGGTTAAATGGGCGATCGAATAAGTTAGCACGACATCACTTATCAGCCTCGCACAACGATAAAATCACATGTGCTCGCCTACTTTGTCGCAGACTTTAGTGCCAAAGTGATGCCCGAGACTAAGAAACAAGCCACTAAAGCTTCTTACCTAACACAGGACCTCTGGGTCCTACATACCGATGGCACGTCCAATGCGGGTCTGGACTGGGACTCGTACTCGAAGTTCCCACTGGTGAAGTCGTTCGCCAATCAATAAGATGCCCGAATATGACTAACAACGAGGCCGAGTATAAGGTCGTAATTGCAGGATTGAGGCTAGCACTCGAATACGGGGCAAGGCGTTTAAAGCTACGCTGCGATTCTCAGCTCATCGTCAACCACGTTACCGGGGCTTTCCATATCAAAGAGCAAAGGTTGCAGAAATACCTACCCAAGTTCGACGAATACCAGCTTGACTAGATTCCATAAACTCAGAATATAGAGTCGGACATCCTCGCTAAATTGGTCGCCGCAACAAAAAGCATGACTCCTGGGGATAAGAGCGTGGTACATATCCTCAACTCAGCATTAGACCACATCGAGGTAAAATCTGTAAAATTAATTTGGGAATGGCGCAATTGTATTATAAACTATTTTCCAGACGGTACCCTCCCAAGAGACAAAAAGGAAGCCAGGAAGCTGAGAATGCAAGTCGCTAGATATAACTTCCTTTACAATGACTTGTACAAGAGAATGTATGGAGGCCCCTTAGCAAAATGTTTGGGCCCAAATCAAACCCAACGCATTCTCGAGGAAGTCCACGAAGGCCACTGCGACAGTTATTCCGGCAACCGAGCACTAGTCAAATGCCTTATACAGGCTGGATATTATTGGCCCACCATGAAGAGAGATGCCCTGGAATTCGTAAAGAAATGTGAGCAGTGTCAAAAGTACGCGTCAATAATCCACCAAGCAGGCGAATACCTCCACTTTGTCACCTCTCTATGGCCATTCATTAAGTGCGAAATGGACATCGTGGGACCACTTCCTCCAGGATGAGGTAATGTTAAATTCCTTTTAGTTTTGACTGACTAATTTACTAAATGGGTGAAAGCAGGCGCATTCGCCCAGGTTCGCGAGCAAGAGGTAATCACCTTCATATGGAAAAACAGCACCTGCCGATTTGGCCTACCTAAAGAAATAAGTTGTGACAACGTACCCCAGTTCACGGGAAGAAAAACCACCGAGTTTTTCAAAAAATGGCACATTAAAAGGGAAATTTCAACCCCTTACCTCCCATCCAGCAACGGGCAAGCAAAATCCTCCAACAAATCTATCTAAAACATCATGAAAAATAAACTCGAGGAGGCAAAAAGACTGTGGCCAAAAATACACCCAGAAGTATTGTGGGCGCACATGACAACCCTGAAAGCGAGCGCAGGAGAAACACCTTACTCCCTAGTCTATGGGACTGAAGCGGTCATACCAGTCGAAGTTGGAGAACCCAACCTAAGGTACTCCAATGAAAGCGGCACCAGCAATGACGAGAATAGGAGACAAGACCTCGACGAGGTCGAGGAGCGACGAGATATAGCATACATAAGAATGGTCGCACATAAACAACAAGTAGAATGCTACTATAATAAAAAGGCCAAGGTATGGTTACTCAAGACCACGGACTACGTGCTCAAAGCTGAGATACAAGCAGGAAGAGATCTATGAGAAGGCAAATTAGGAGCCAATTAGGACGGACCATACAGAATCACAGGCAAGACGGACAAAGGTTCATTCCAATTGGAGACTATGGAAGGGAAGCTCCTACCAAACATCTGGAACATCAGCCACTTCAAATACTTCAACTTCTAAAAAACAAGGAGTGCCCTGTAAGTCTTACTCTGTTTCTCTCACTTGAGTTTTGTCCCAACAGGGTTTTCTCAAGGAGGTTTTTAATGAGGCAACGAACAAGACATTTCGAGTTGGAGTACGCGAGAATAGATATATTTTCATTGTCCGACTCCTCAAGAATCTCCAATCGAACAATGAAGGGACTAGATATACTGGGACTGGAATGTCACCAGCACCCAAAACTTGTAATTTTCTCCAAAATTAGCCTCAGGGCAAAATGATGTAATTGACGCATCGATGTTGAATAAATGAGATACCCATTCATTGAAACTGCTCTCTTAAAAAGGTACGTTTGACCAGATCGAATAACTCCTGTCGGCCCTCGGCCACAACTTAACGAAAAGGTACGCTCGACTAGCTTGAACAACTCCTATCGGCCCTCGGCCACAACTTAACAAAAAGGTACATTCGACCATCTCGAACAACTCCTGTAGGCCCTCTACCACAACTTAACAAAAAGGTATGTTCGACCAGTTCGAACAATACCTATCAGCCCTCGTCGAACAATACCTATCAGTCCTCGGCCTCAACTTAACTCAAAGGTACGTTCGACTAGCTCGAACAACTCCTATCGGCCCTCGACTACAACTTAATGAAAAGGTATGTTCGACCAGCTCGAACAACACCTATCTGACCTCGGCCTCGATTTAACTCAAAGGTACGTTCGACCAGTTCGAACAACTCTTTTTGACCCTCAACCAAAACTTAACAAAAAAGTATGTTCGACCAGTTCGAATAACACCTGCCGGCCCTCGGCCCTCGGCCTCGATTTAACTCAAATGTATGCTCGACCAGCTCGAACAACACCTATCGGCCCTCAGCCTCGATTTAATTCAAAGGTATGTTCGACCAGTTTGAACAACACCTTTAGGCCCTCGACCTCGATTTAACTCAAATGTATGTTCGACCAGCTCGAACAACACCTATCGACCCTCGGCCTCGATTTAACTCAAATGTATGTTCGACCAGCTCGAACAACACCTATCGACCCCTGGCCTCAATTTAACTCAAAGGTATGTTCGACCAGTTCGAACAACACCTATCGACCCTCGGCCTCGATTTAACTCAAATGTATGTTCGACTAGCTCGAACAACACCTATCGACCCCCAGCCTCAATTTAACTCAAAGGTATGTTCGACCAGTTCGAACAACACCTATCGACCCTCGGCCTCGATTTAACTCAAATGTATGTTCGACTAGCTCGAACAACACCTATCGACCCCCAGCCTCAATTTAACTCAAAGGTATGTTCGACCAGTTCGAACAACACCTATCGACCCTCGGCCTCGATTTAACTCAAGGAATATTCGACCAGCTCGTACAACACCTATCGGCCATCGGCCTCGATTTAACTCAAAGGTATGTTTGGCCAGTTCAAATAACACCTATTGGACCTCGGTCTCGATTTGATTTAAAGATAATTTCGACCAGCTCGAACAACACCTATTGGCTCTTAGCCGCATCTCAACTAGAAGATAACAATGAATAAAGTATAGAAGGGCTCACCGACGTACAAAAACAAGAATGCACAAAGATCAAAAGGTACATACGAAACAAAAACAAACTTTTATATTCATGAAAGAGTCTTTACAAAGGCGCACAAAGACGCCGACAAAAGAAGGGTAACAAAAAGTTAAGCAAAACAAAATCTAAATATTTAGTGGTCATCGCCACCCTGATCTCCTCCATCCTCTCCTTCCTCATCTCGCTTATAGGCAGAATCACACCAAGCACTATCCTCGAGCTGGTCAACACCTCCCTCATCATCCGTCTCGGTATCAGGCTCAGGTGTGGTAGAGTCAAAGTCGCAGGCCAATCGAGCCTCACGAGCTTTAATTCGAGCTTCCTCCATGGTCGTCTCAAAGATAAAGCCCGTCTGACCTAACTCTCGAATCACCTCTATGCGAGCTTCGGCAAGGATCCATTCCTCGTACTGCTCTCGAGGAATGGCAGGAAATTTAGAGGCATAAGAAGTAGAGAGTCATTCAAGTAGTTTGGCCTTCTTACCCTCCACGACGGAAATACGCTCAAGTAGCTCCGAGTGCTCCTTCTCCAACTCATCAATCCTGTCCTCGATCCTGGCCTCCTTAGCTTCAGTCGTCGACTGAATATTGTCCCACTCAGAGCGAAGGGTTCCGTTCGCCAACTCTAAAAGGTGGGCCCTCCTTCGAGCCTCCATACGGGAGGACTCCGCCTCCTCGACCAGATGTTGCTTGTCAGTGAACTCTCCCCCGAGCGCATCCATTTTGAACTGATACCCATCCAACTGACTTTGTTGTTAGTCAACCTTGCTCTGAAGGTCGCTGCACTGGGCCTCCATGCCCTTGCTCAGTTCGAGCTCCTCTTTAACGCGCCTTCGAGAGCGCTGGACCTCTCCATAAATGCAAGAAATTCCTCATCCTTATTCCTTAGCTCCTCCCTCAAGGCAAGCACTTTGCCCTCCTCGCGAAGCCTCCTTTAAGCATCCCCATACTTCCCACGGAACTCCTCATACATCGTTCGGAATCTCTAATAGATCTGTTTTCGTTTCTTCTCTCTATGCACACTCTCGATCTCCAAGACCATGGTCTACAAGACAAAGAAAATGAAATTAAGAACAAGACTTGGAATCAAACCAAAGCAAAGAAGAAAGAATGAAAAATGACGATACTTACCCTAAGAACGAGGCCAGCAATGCTCTTTGACAGTGTGCTATCTCTCAGTTCCCGGAAAGTCTCATGCTCGGCTTCAGAGTAGAGCAGACCGAGGGCATTAACCACGTCCTCAATATCCTTTAGCAAATCATGATTCACTGGAATCGTGATAGTCCTTGATCCTGCTTCTATCCTAACTTCGACCTGAGTAGTCCCACTATCGATCATCTCGAGGACCTCGGGGTTGAGGTCGGAGTCGGACTCATCACCTTGTTCGATAGGCATTTTGCCTCTCTCCCCATTAACATGAGAAGTATCCCGAGCCGTCCAAGAAGGCCAGGGCTCCCCGCACCCAGGACGCGTAGAACCATCATCAGAGGCATCCACAACGGTCGCCTCCTCTTCAGGTTCGAAGGTAGGACAACATCGATCTCCTCTAACTTAGGCACCTCCTGGGATGCCCCAACGTCCTCCTCGATAAATATTGTCGCAGTCTCTCAAACCATGTTTTCTCCCCCAATAAGTTGACGGAAGCAGGTATGCCTTCTCCCATGTCTACGGCCTTTCTCTTACGAGGCCTTAAGTCCACGTCATGTGGATAAACCTACTCATCCTTAACATGGGACGGAGCTAAGGAGGGGACAGACACGGTAGGCGAGACAGAGGCGGGGGTAGAAGATGCAGCAACCCTTCTTCTCCTAAAGTAAGGCATCAAAACAACGTTCCTTATTGCAACAAAGCCTAGAACAATGTGAAAATGATAAAAAAGAGAAATAAAATGGACGAGTACAAACACGCCATTATCTAAAGAGCGGTATTACCTTTCAGGGGAGAAGGCGTCTTATACTTTTGCCAAAAGCTCGACCAGTCGCGGATCCCCACAGTGCAATGAAGGACTTGTCTAACCCAGTCAACGAGGTGCACTGCCAATTGAATAGGTCGATCTGTAGCTACAAAATGAAAAAGGGTTAAGTCACAAACTAGAAGTACAAGACTAGGTCGAAAGCAAAGGCAAGAACGAACACTTACGAGTATGGTTCCAAGCTTCGGTTAAATCTACGGCATCGGTCACGACGACTTCGGTCTTAATGAAAAAAAAGTCAAGCCAAAACTGCTGACTACCTTTATCGTCCATCCTGACAATGAGAAATTTGCTTCCACGGTGGCGAATATTTAACATCGTGCGACGATAGAAGGTTGGCATGAACAAGTGCACAATATGCCGGAGAGTGATCTCGACATCGGCCAACTCGGAAAATTTTGACAACATCTTGACTACCTTGTAGACCAAAGGCGCAAGCTGGCTGATAGTAACGGTAGAATCCCTCCACTAGAGGCGAAAGAGGAAGAGAATAGCCGACGGTGAAGGGATAGGGGTAGAGGGCAGTATACCCTGGGCGATAGGTATACACTTCATCCTCGCCTGCGGGTATAAGTTCTACTTGATCGGAGATGCCATATTTAGCTTTGAATTCCGCTAGGCATTCAGTCGTCAAAAAAGATCGAAAAACCTCAGTCACCGCTTCCGGCGGTCGCTGCAAATTGGGCTTTACATCGGGGTTGCGGGGAATAATTTCTTCCACTAATGGAAGAGCCCCCGCTTCAGTGGTGAAGGCGACATCTCCTCCACGAGCGAAGGCTATAACAATCAACGAGGTAGCTAGATATCCTCATTCACACCAAAAAACTCTCCACCATGAGCACCAGAAAATAAGTCAGACATGATTAAAGAGGTTCAAAAAATGTTAGGGAGAAAAAGAGCCGAGAAAATGGGAGAGGAAGTTAGAGAACAACAAGAATGAGAAATAATCTCAAGGAAAGCAAAGGAAGTCTTAGCAGCAGCAAATGACGGTAAAAGTTTGAATAATGGTAATCATCCTCTCTTTATAGAAGAGAGATATCGAATCTGAAACGGTTCGTCATGATTACAGCCAAAATCGAAACGGCAGAACCAATCCAAAGGTCGCGCGTGTACTGACGCGATGTATCAAGAACGTACGTCATCATGACGTCACATACCTTCCATGATAGGCTTGTTCCAGAAGTTCCCCGAGAAGATTAATGGTGTTAAATATGTGACTCTCAAGGTGCCATATCATCCGCCCTTCACGACGACTATGACAGCTATTATTCGCTCACCGAATTCGCCTAGGAGGACGACCTTGATAAGCGGAAGGACTAACTGTATGGGCAAAAAATTCATGTCATATGTTGACTAGGTCAATGGAGATAAAGCCTTTGAAGGCTACAATGTATCGATGATGTGACATGACAATCTGACCTCAAAAGGTCGACATCACGCGACGAAGGCAGATCGTCGTCGAGGTCGAGGTGGCTTAACAGAAGACGAGGACGAGGACGAGCATCCGTCCTCGGCATGCAGTAACAGATAGTTTAAAGATTTAGATTCCCTAGGGAATATCCTAGCGAATATTCCCCTCTGTTGTACTATCTAGGGTTTTGTGGCTCATGTACCATTATAAATAGGAAAAGATGTAGTTCTAGAGGGAGGATTTTTTTGAACACTTTTGTAAAGAATAATATTGACATTCTCTGCAGATTCTCTGTCTTTATCATATACATACAAAGTTTATCTTTACACTCTTTTGTCTATCTTTCTCTCCCGATCAAAGAAGAATCAGAATATTCAAGGGCTTATCATTATCCATCATTGTCAAAGAAATTAGTGAAAAATCTCATCCTTGTTGGGTGAACCTTGTTCCATTATTTACTTAAATGTCATTTATTGTCATTTATTGCTATATCTCATATTCTTAAATCATTTATTGCTCCATTGTTCCTCCAACATATTGCTATCTAGCAACACACGTTTGGTATGCATCACAAACACACTAGATCAGTCATTTGGATATTAGTATTGACTTAGATTAACTCTGTTCTCTAAAAATCTAATTGTATATGAACTTAGATCTAAATTTTGGGTCATACAATTATGTTTCAGGATTTTTTTCTTGTTTCGAAATACTTCGTTTTCAGTATGTGTCTCAATGCTATTTTAAAAAGACTAAAAGAACTTTTTTGTACTATCTTTTTTTCTTAAAACTGTTCAAATAAGCACCACTTGTACTTAATTTTCATTAAAGCAACCTGCAATTTCACGTGTTATTCACGGCAAAACAATTTATTGCTACAATTATCAACAAGCCAATTTGCCAATTTGTTTCTTTCGTGTTTTGATCATATAATCAACAAACCTAATCTTAAAGTAAACAAGGTTAATCATGCAGATTGCGTTAATGTACACTTGGTCACCGAATACATGATTGAAGATATAATGAAAAGTCGAACTGGAGAAAAGGTTTTGTACAATAGATTGTTGGAGTGATTTTTTTGTCTGATTAGATCAGAGCACTGAATCTCACAAAATTTGCTGTATTCTGCTTCTCAAATTTACCTCCTCCATCCCAGCCTCTTATTCGGTGTTAAATTTTTGTGCTTTTAGTCTGTTAGGCATTTACTTGATGACTTGTTTGATCATTTTCCATCCCCTATAATTACGCCCATTGCGTTTGGGGTGCTCTTATTATAGTCTCGTCCCCAATAATGAGTCCATGGCTCATTCATTCTATATCTCAATTATATTGTTGTACACTCCTTTTTCCTTTGGGTACACATGGCTCATTCATTCTATATCTCAATTATATTGTTGTACACTCCTTTTTCCTTTGGGTACACATGGCTCATTCATTCTATATCTCAATTATATTGTTGTACACTCCTTTTTCCTTTGGGTACACATGGCTCATTCATTCTATATCTCAATTATATTGTTGTACACTCCTTTTTCCTTTGGGTACACATGGCTCATTCATTCTATATCTCAATTATATTGTTGTACACTCCTTTTTCCTTTGGGTACACATGGCTCATTCATTCTATATCTCAATTATATTGTTGTACACTCCTTTTTCCTTTGGGTACACATGGCTCATTCATTCTATATCTCAATTATATTGTTGTACACTCCTTTTTCCTTTGGGTACACATGGCTCATTCATTCTATATCTCAATTATATTGTTGTACACTCCTTTTTCCTTTGGGTACACATGGCTCATTCATTCTATATCTCAATTATATTGTTGTACACTCCTTTTTCCTTTGGGTACACATGTTTGTTTTCTTGTGTTATTTTTTTCATTTCAAAATTTTGGAGACATGGTTGAGGCGGATTCAAGATTTAAAGTTAAGAATTTTTACGGTGATCTCAAGCTAAAATATACTTGTAACTGTGTTACAATTAATATTAGTTACTCCCTCCGTCCTAATTTATGTGAAGGTGTTTGGATTTCGAGAGTCAAAATAAATTATTCTTTGACCATATGTTTTTTATATGCCTTCTAAATATTTTAAGTTATTAATTATTGTGACTTACTTTTCACGTAGTTTTTAAATATATAAATTTTATTTAAAAAAGCTTAAGGATTCTATGTCCAANAGGAGTGCGTTTATGTTTCTGCTTTACGAATATGATTTTTTTTGGGCATTTCTAATAATATCCATCCTTGTTCCTATTTTGGCATTTTTAATTTCCGGAGTGTTAGCCCCGATTAGCAAAGGGCCGGAGAAACTTTCTACTTATGAGTCGGGTATAGAACCAATGGGCGATGCTTGGTTACAATTTCGAATCCGTTATTATATGTTTGCTCTAGTTTTTGTTGTTTTTGATGTTGAAACGGTTTTTCTTTATCCATGGGCAATGAGTTTCGACGTATTGGGTGTATCTGTATTTATAGAAGCTTTTATTTTCGTGCTTATCTTAATTATTGGTTTAGTTTATGCATGTCGAAAGTGGGCATTGGAATGGTTTTAGTTCTTGAATATTTAGACAATAAAAAGAAAAACGGAAAAAATAAGATTGAGACAGTTATGAAGTCCATTAAGTTTTCTTTACTTGATCGAACAACATATGATAAAAAATAAGAAGTTTGGAGCTCGAAAAGCGAAAGTTGTCGCATAAACTGGACAGAGAAAGCAATATTTAATGAATTTCTGGATACTTAATATGATTTAGGTAAAAGTTATTGCATTCACGTGAACTTGTAGCTAACAATATAAATCCGCGCCCTCTGTGAGAGTTGAAGAGATGCAGGTACATCTCAATTTCAGGGTTTTTCGTTTTCATTTCCTTTTTCTTTTGAGTTTAATAATTTCAGTATCCGAAGTTGATTGGTCCAACTAATGTGGATTCATCTAGATTAGGTCTCTACTAAGAAGGTAAAACGCTTTATATCAAAAAGTTTTTCAATTTCAATTTAATCTTCGATCGATGTTTTTCGTTTTCATTTACATTCAACTTATAATCGCAGTGGTTCAATTTGACGCCGCATGTATTGAGTTGAAAGTAAATCTTTTCCGTAATCTATACTTGTATAGAATGGCGGAGAGAATTGAACTGGTGACCTCTCAAAGATTTTGAACCCCATTGACCAGTGAATTATTATGATTTTGGGTTGTATTAAAGGAATTCAAAACATAATATATAAAGATAAAAAATAAATTTTACTTTATATCCACAATGTAAATTTTCGGCCAAAAAATTTTAGATGAACACCCTTCTGCCCCTAAATCCGGCCCTGCTTGTATAGAAGCTACAACAGTACGAAAGTCAGCATGTGAACTTTGGTAGTCATATATATAGACGACGTTGCAATAACTCAAGATATTTTGGGAGCAAGCTGGTCCGTTCCTGCCTCTGCTCTTTCAGCAATGGAATAACTGGGGCTCTCATCACATTACATTTGGACCTTTTCCACTTCGCATTTAACAGAAATCTCGTGGACTGACTGAGCCACAGAGTACAATGATGATCATTTTATTCATCTGATGATGCTCAGTTTCAGATCCATCTTTTACCCCCTGTCAATTTTTTGGTCACGTGTTGCACAGTAAAAAGATAGCAACGAACGGCTGATCAACTTCAACTTATGGTCAACTCCAACTTATGGTCGGTCACTTTCTACTTTTTCATACTTTAGTTACAAAGCTTGTACTACTACGTGTTAATCCTTCCTCCCCAATTATTTGATACCATAACAGAACATTTTAATCATCTAATTGAGGACAAAATCAGAATATAAAATTGCGAACTCTTAATTATAGATAAGATCAATCTATTTGTTAGGGCACTATTGGTTTCCCAAGTACACGCAAGTATACGTGACCGTCAAGTAATAAAGTGACTCGAAAGTCGGATGTCGAACCCATAGAGACTTAGATTAACCGTTAACTAAGCAAGCTAAAATCAGTTAATTGTCCAAGATAATCAAGAGTTTGATTTTTCTATTACAACTACTATTGCGAAATTTAAACACGTAACCCAGGGAGATATAGTTTTCAGAGTTGTGATCGGTTTATCAATCCTATTGAGTTCGTAATTACACCTGTTAATCCAAATTATCTATGATTGCTAGTTGACCGGATCGTTTATATAAATAGCATATTCCCACAATACTATCCGTCTATCCATAATATATCAATCCTATATTACTATGGTCTTGAATCTATCATGAACGAATATAATACAGTATTCAATTAATCAAGACGGTTAGGTATATTCCTATCCTAACAGTGAAATCTTTCCCCGATCCACGAGTTCAGAAACAAACTCTCTCTAATTCTACTCTAATCTAAACACGGCTTTCCCAAGCATATCAGAGATAGTAAATAGAACTCAACTGCTGGCCAAACAATTAAGCAATTATGCACAGAATTAGAGAAACAACCAAAGATGATAATTCGAATTAACAGTAATATAATTAATAAATTTCAATAATCATGACAACCACAACCCTTGAACGTGAAGTTTAGCTCCACATAGACATGGTAGCAAACTAACAAATCATCAAGAAAAAGTAAAGATTACTAGGTTTGATGGAAGAAAGATAGAATCTGATGCATTCCGGCCTCCACGGCGGCTCCGTGCTTACCCTAGGTCTAAAGTATGTCAAAAGTCTCTTAAAATAATATTTTTACATGTATTTATACTAAGTAAGGTCGGACCTAGACGAAATCTCCCTTTTCTAGCCGAAATAGAAAAACTTGCAAACTTAATGCTTTCCGTGCGTCGCCCAGTGCGTCGCACTAATGCTTTTTCCTGTCAGACCACAAAAAATACAGTCTCTGAACTTTAAAGATTTCTGACAAAATTTTGCACTAATACGTCGCACAGTGCCTCACACTAGTGCATTTCTTCAGCAGTTGCTTCTTTCTTGAATTTTGACTTCCAGAATTGATCTTCGACCCCCGAACACGATCCCGACTTATACTCTTGGGCTTTTACTCAGATGCAAAGCTCCAAATAGCTCGAATTCATTCCATAACATCTACATAGATCAGAATTACTCCTACAAGTCATAAAACACGCAATTAGTACAAAACACTAGCGATTAAAGCTCAAACACAATAAAAGCGCAGTAAATTAGAGTGCGATAAACGACTAAAATACGCAATTATAGCCTACCATCACGCACTAAATTAGGAAGCATGGAATATGATGAAATCCTAGATCTAGATTGAGCTGTTGAGCTATGGAGAAGGAGAAGCAGTTACGCAGAGACTGAGGAGAAGAATTTCTCTCTTCATTATTACACTGTATACTAGTGTATATTTATATACAAAATAAGCTATCACTAAGTACCTGCTTAACTAACTAATGCTCCATTAACTTAGCTTAGCTGGCATTCAGCTATACACTCTAATACTACAGCTAACGCTATAACTAAATATTGCAACACACTCCCTCAAGCTGATGGTTGAAACAGACCCTTCAACTTCAGTTGGGACATCAGATAGTCATGTTGCACTTTACCAAGGTTCTTAGTCAACAAATCAACTTGTTGTTCTTTGGTAGGCACATGATGAGTCTTGACCAAACTTTGTACAATTTTTTCCCTCACAAAGTGACAATCAATATCAATATATTTGGTTCTTTCATGGAAGATGAGATTAGCTGCAATCTGGATTGCAGCTTTGCTGTCACAGTACAGATCTATAGGCAACGATAACTTTACTCCAACTCTGAGAACAATCCTGTAAGCCAAGTCAATTCTGCAACTGTTGAAGCCATGCTTCTAAATTCTGCTTCAGCTGAGCTTCTAGCACTTGTTTCCTGTTTCTTAGACTTCCAGGATACCAATGCATCACCAAACTTAACTACATATCCTTTTACTGACCTTCTTATTTGTAAGCAACCACCGCAATCTGAGTCACAAGAGGCTTCAAGTTTCCCGGATCCTTCTGAGGGGATTAACAGGCCAAGTCCTGGAGCTGTTTTGATGTACCTGACAACCCTTAGATCAGCATCCATATGAGATTTCTTAGGTCTGTGCATAAACTAACTAAGTACATGAACTACATATGAGATGTCAATTTTTGTCATTGTAAGATACAGAAGTCTGCCAATCAATCTCTGATAAGGACCATCATTCTCTAGTTCTTTGTCTTCTGCATCAGCTTTATTAGAGGAATCTTTGCTCACGAAACCATCAAACTAAACAGAGGTGAGCTTAGAGCTGGTCTCCAGTAGTGTACCAGCAAGTTTGGCACCACCAAGTCCTAGTTCAACAATTAACTCCAATGCATACTTTGACCTAGCTCATCACAATTCCTTACTTTGACCTGGCAAACTCTATCCCAAGAAAGAACTTAAGTTCACCTAGATCTTTCATCTTAAACTTGAGCTTTAGATCATTTCTAGTTTGTAGAATCAGACTTGGACTGCTTCCTGTTACCAACAGATCATCAACATAGACTAGTACTAGTACCAGCTCTGTCTGCACTCTTTTCGTAAATAATGAATAGTCAAAATGACTTTGAGTAAATCCAAGCTGAACCAATGTATCTGTAAGCTTCTTGTTCCATTGTCTAGGGGCTTGTTTAAGCCCATACAAGGGCTTATGAAGTTTGCAAGCCATCTATTTCCCTCCCTGGCTGGCAAAACCAGGAGGAACCTCCATGTAGACCAATTCAAGCAGCTCTCCATGCAAAAAAGCATTGTGAACATCCATCTGATAGATGAACCAATGCTTGGCAGAGGCTATGGCCAAAACAGACCTCACAGTCACCATTTTAGCCACTGGAGAAAAGGTTTCAGTATAATCCAGACCTTCCTGTTGGCTGTAGCTTTTGGCTACAAGCCTTGTCTTATATCTTTTTACCAGTAGCTGTGTTGTATCAATATGGCAACTCGGTTGTATCATAAAAAGTTCATTAAAAAATCTTCTAACATCTCTCTCCTGAATAAGTGTACTTAACCTTAAAGAACCATTTGCAGCCAATGGGCATCTTTCCTGGAGGCAGAGCTGTTATACTCCAAGTGTTGTTTTCCTCTAGAGCTAAGATTTCATTCTTCATTGTAGCAACCCACTTAGGGTCTTTGACAGTTCAGCAAATGTCTTAGGTTCGACAATAACAGAGTACGCTGCCAAGGCACTGCTAAAAGATGAGGAAACATTACCATAACTAACACATTTGGAGATAGGATAGCAACAATAAGCCTTCCCTTTGTTGTGAGTAACATAGTCCCTCATCCAAATGTGAGGCCTGCTATCTCTGCTGGACTTCCTGTTGAGAGGAGGCTCAGGAGCAGGCGGTGGTGAAAAGAAGGGCAAGCTTGGCTCAGCATGTATAGTCACTGAGACATCAAGATCACCAGCAGCTGAATTGTCACCAGTGTCTGCTGTAGTTTCACTTGTTATGTTGTTCAGAGGATTATCATCACTAGATGAAGAATTAGTAGAAGGGATGTGCTGAGATTGTTGAGATGATGACTTTTTTTATGGAAAAAAGAGAATAGCAGAAGTAAGATCCAAGACAGGAAATATAGAATAGGTAGTGTGGGCATACTTGAAAGAAAATACATCTTCCTTGAACACTACATCTCTACTGACAGTGAAGGTCCTAGAGTGAATACCATACAATTTGTAGCCCTTTTGTGTTATAGAATAACTTAAGAAGACAACTGGAACTGCTCTGGGAGCAAATTTGTCAGACTTCCTCACATCTGTAACATAGCTAAGGCAGCCAAACACTCTCATATGCTCTAATGAAATAGCATGACCAAGTAAAACTTCAAAAGGAGATTTCCCTTGAGTTACAACTGAGGGAAGTCGTCTGTTTATGATATACACAGCTGTGGTAATATACTCTCCCTAGAATCTAAGAGGAACAACTGCCTGAAACCTTAGAGACCTGGCAACCTCTAAAATGTACTCGTGTCTCCTCTCTGCAACTCCATTATGATGTGGAGTATATATGTAAGAGCTTTGATGAATAATTCTCTTAGACTTTAGTAGCTTAGCCACTTGAGAGTTAAGTAATTCACTCCCATTGTCTGACCTAAAGATCTTCAAAGAGGCTGAATAGACATTCTGAATCATTAAAAGAAAGGATAAGAGCAACAATCACTTCTGCCTTAGTAGGCAGCAAAAATATCCAACAATATCTAGAATAGTCATCTACAAGAGCAAGAAAATACTTCTCGCCATCATAAGTAGGAACTCTATAGGGTCCCCACACATCACCATGCAATGTATGAAAACAAACATTACTGTTAGTAGTGCTCAAAGGAAAATGAAGCCTAGTCTATTTTGCTAAAGGACATACAACACAAAATTCAGTAGTATTCTTGCATTCACAGTCCTGAAATACATCTATGTTACTCAAGGTATTTTCAGGTGTATGCCCTAATCTCTTATGCCATAAGGCTACATCCATTATTCAGTATTTTTATCATATTTATAGTAGGTGGTGGTGTTTTAGGAACCAATGGTTTAGGAACTGTTCGGGGAACTTGAAATCCAGTTGTACTGACACCTCCAGAGTAGAACACATACATCCCATCATCTTCTCTACACATCCCCTTCACCTGTCCACTGGAGAGTTCCTGAAAAATGCAGAATTCGGGAAAGAAATCACTGCCCATCTAATCTCCTTTGTTAGCTTTGAGACAGAGAGTAAATTGTATTTGAAATCAGGTATATGTAGGACATTACTAATCATTTGACCCTGAATAATATAGGAGGATCCTATATGGCTGATGTGAGCTATGTTTCCTAAAGGGAGTTGAACTGTGCCACCCTTATTATCAGCAAGCAACCTAGGATTAATCAACAGATTAAGACTATGCACCATGTGGCTTGAAGCACCGGAGTCTACTATCTACTTAGCCAACACTTATGAGTTCACTACACAAGATTCCATACCTACTGACACTGATGTAGTTGAACTGTTGCCTTCACTCCCTTTTTCCAATAGTTGAATTATCTGTTGATACGGTTCCTAAGTGAACTGAGGAATGTTGAGCAACACATTCTGAGTCCCCTGTCCAGTTGTACCACCATGTTGTACCTGTGATGAACTTGCAAAATTAGCTGCAGTAGCAACTTGATTGTTTCCTGCACCATTTGATGAATCCTGAGCATAATGCACTGCATTTCCTGAGCCAAACTTCTTCTTTTCTTTAAAGTCAGGGGGATATCCATTTAACTTGTAGAAGTTCTCTCTAGTGTGTCCCTTAAAGTTGCAGTAGTCACAATAGAGAGAGTTCTTTTTTTGTCTATAATTGTTTCCTCCAGTATAGGACTGTTCACCAGAGTAGTTATTCCCTCCAGCATAAGGGTTCCCTCATGTAGAGCCACCTCAAGAGTTATTGTGGCCTTTCCTACTGAATAGACCTATTCCATTATTTGGCATACCTCACTGAACAGGGCAGTTCCTTTAGTTACTGCAACAATTTTAGATGTCTGGCACATAGACCTTCTGCTCTCCTCAGAAATGATCATGGAATAGGCTCTATTAATAGAAGGAATGGGTAGCATGTTCAATATCAGGTTGCTAGATTGGGAGTAAGACTCATTCAATCCCGTCAGAAACTGCAATAGCCTTTGGTATTGAAAGTGTTCAACATACTTCTTTGACTCCTCACAGCCATACCTAGGGCAAGGCATAAGAGCATTAAACTCTACCCAAAGTTCCTTTAACTTAGAGAATTAAGTTGACACAGAGGATATCCCTTGAGTCAGAGTGGCAATCTGTTTGTGAAGATACAACACACGAGAGCCATTAACTTTATCAAACCTTTCTTTGAGGTCCATCCATACTTTGTGAGCACTTGAGGCATACACCATGCCACTTAACAATTCATCACTTACTGAATTTATAATCCATGGGAGTACTATGGCATTACACTTTTCCCACAGTTCATGAAGAGTTATATCAAACTTCTCCTTAAGATATTTACCATTCACGAACCCTAGCTTACTCTTTCCTAGTAAACTCACACGCATTGTACTACTCCACAGTATATAATTCTCAGGTCCAGTTAATTTGACTGAAATTAGAGAGCTACTTGAAGTATCGCATTGTTGAGGAAACAATGGATGATGTTGATCAATTAAGATAGGACCTCCTCCTATTGTTGCTGCACTTGTATCAATTTCTTCACTCTCGATCGTCATTGTTGAGCAATAATCGAGCTTAGATGAAGAAGAACAGAGAGAATACAATTGTTAATTGTCGATAAAGCCCTAGCTTCGAAGATATCGAAAATTACTCCAACTCAATTATTGATAAAAGTAGTTACTACACTGTACACTAGTATTTATTTATATATAAAATAAGCTATCACTAAGTACCTACTTAACTAACTAATGCTCTACTAACTTAGCTTAGCTGGCATCCAGCTGTACACTCTAACACTACAACTAAACATTTCAACATTATGTATCACAATTTGTAAGCATCTTATTTTATGCTAAACTGATATTAGTGCAAACCAGTGTTCATCTTATTTTTTATGAAATACATAGAAACAGAGGCGAAGTCAGGATTTAAAGTTTATGGGTTCGGAATTCTAATCCTTTTAAGTTACTGGATTCTAAATTAATAATTTATACCTATTCAATGAATTTTTAAGACAAAAACAAGGTTCGAATCAAAGCTACTGGGTTCGACCGAACCCGCTCCCGACACTCTAGCTCCGCCCCTGCATAGAAACGGTTTCATATATTTCAATTGATCCTTTGTGCTTAAAGGTCGTTTGTTCGATTCTCTGACGAGCATTACTTCTTTTTCCTTAGCAAAAAATAAAAAAAAATAAAAAATTGATCGACCAACTTTGCCTCTATGTTAGGGGTGGACGTTTGGTACTTCGGTACGGTATTAAAAACTATGATTCGGTATTTCGATATTCGATAAATTAATTATACATACTAAATACCATACCAAAGTAGTTCGGTACGGTTCGATATTTCTTGTTTGGTTCGGTACGGTTTCGATAGCCAACCAAACTAGATTGATTTTGCATTAGTATAAAATGTTAATAAACTAAATTGCTAAAAACGTTTTCAACAGATTCAACACCAATATTTCACTGGATAACTTCATATGTTACTGCGCTTACTAACGCCCCAACTAACGTGTGCATGTAAGAAGGCTTCACTAAAAGTTAAAAGATAACAAAAGTTTGCACGTCTAACTAAGAAAGCTTCAACACTTCAATCAAACAATATCTGCCAAACAAAACTAAGAAGATGCTTTCCTGCAACTAAGAAGATTTTTACTTAATTACTCTTCAATCAACAATATTTGAGTCCCTGCAACTAAGAAGATGCTTCCCAATAAACTACATCTGCCAACGACACAGCTAAACTAGTAAACTAGTAAACTACAACCAGTCAGCAGTCCAACGACTCCAACCAAACATCTGCCAAATAATTGGGTATTTCGGTATACCGAAATATCGAAACTTCAATATCGAAGACCGTACCGAAATATCGAATTGATATCGAATTATACCGAAATACCGAATAAATCGATACCGAACTAATTCGGTCCATTTCGGAATTCGATTTTTCGGGTTTTATGCCCACCCTTGCTCTGTGTTACCCGGTTCCAACCCCGAATAGTAAGAAGATTGTGCAGGTTGGCTGACGACTAGCGTAAACTAGTCTTTTTAAGATGAATCCTCCACAATAAAGAATATATATTATGAAAAGTTCTCACTTATAGAGTGCAACTGCCAATTTATCTTTCGCCAGTGGCGAGGCTAATGAGTAATACTAAAAAAGCCGATTTCGCAATTTTGATGATTGATTTTAACAATGCAACATTAAAAGGAACCTAGTCCATACTTTTATTATGGGAACTAAGGCAAAGATTATTTCGAATACAATAAACTTTCTGTCACAAGAAATAAATCTACAACTTACATGCTCGAGACAAACAGGATCACGTACCACTTTATTACTCCACAATATGACTTGACAGTTATCAAAATGATCATTCCTCTCTCTTTCTCAATATATAACATTAATGAAACAGTATTCACCAAATCGATGCCAGCAAAATTGGTTGAATAATTAATTCAGCCAGAGATTTGAATAGATTTTATGTCACGTTTCTTAGCTTCTTCTTTCGGGACAACAACAGTCAAAACACCATGTTCCATAGAAGATGTTAGGATCGGAAACTCGGGTAGTGCGGAATATTAGCCAAACAACGATATAATGACAATAATAAAGACAGTGAAAGTTGATAACAACGACAATTAAAGTAGATAAAGAAGACACAAATTTAACGTGGTTCGGTCAAAGTGACCTACGTCCACAAGCAGAGATGAGCAATTTACTATAACAATAAGAGTACAAAAGAGAGTACAAAATTAGAGTAAACACTCTAATTAATCCCAAATACCCTAAGAGAATAACCTCACAAAATCACTCCAAAGAAAAGGTTCACACAAGTGCTTCTCAACACTAACTCTCATACAAAACACTCTTAATAAAGGAAGAAAGGAAGAAACAAGAATTGAAGACTCAAGTCTTGTTGGTGTGTTTTCAAATGAGGAGAAACTCCTCTATTTATAGCAAGAAATCCTTGGCCTAATAATGGATATTATGTCATAACAAATGTCATTATTCACAAATTTGTTATAATAAATATTATGTCATGACAAATGTCATGAACCACAAATTTGTTATAATGGATATTATGTCATGATAAATATCATGAAAATTTGGCCATATTACAGAAGCCTTAATTAGATCTAGCAATTTGCATTTTCCGGCAGCCTAAATCGTCTCATAAACTTACCACTACTCCGTTCGACGCGGTGCCACATATCATTATGCTCCTCCAATTCTCTGCTCCTTTCGCCGCTAATATGAAGAACACGGTCTTCTTCAACTTCAACCTTCACTTCTTCTTTTTTCAGCCCCGGAACATCCGCTTTGAAAATGAGAGCTTCTGGATTTTCTTTCGGTTGTTTCCACACTCGGTTATTTTTAAGTACTCCTCTTATAAGTTTCCACATTGAATGGAAAATATAAAACTGATTGAAAGGAATGATACATTATACTTAGCTGCTTGAATTTTTCATGAGGTTATCTCAATTCTACTCGCCTTTGTTTCTAAAAAAATGATAAAATTAGTTTATTAATGGTCAAAATTAATTTATTTTTCAAATTATTCCCAACTATTTTTATATTTTGCATTATACATGTAATTTAAAGTTTTGAATTTCTGCATTTAATTCTTCTAAATAATTGATGAAGTAGAAACTTAAACATGAAATATGATAACAATAACTAAATATGTTTGTTTTTTAGTCCCCAAAGGCAGTCTTTAATTACTTTGGAGGCGTATTAGTTCGATCGAGGGACATGATATATACCCAGTGGCTCGGATTAGATAGTACCCTTTCCTTGCTCTTGAATTCGAAGGAGTAGGGACATTATAGTCAAGGTTAGATAAAATTTTGCACTACGTAATCAAAGTGAACAAGTAATTTCGTTAAATGTTAATAACATACTAGGTAAAAACAAACCGAAACCTAATTGTGGTATTTTTGGACTCAAGTGACCATAATAGGTAAAAAGAAAACCGGGCACCATTATATATATAGCGCGGTGAATTCCTTAACGACACGTTTGTCCGTTAAGGAATAGCGCGGTGAATAGTCGCGCTATATTTGAACTTAAAATGGGCGGGAAAGTATAGCGCGCATATGTACCACCCTATATTATAGCGCGATATATATGCACGCTATACCTATATAAAAACCGTGCACAAACGCGACTCCCCC
>AWOL01S0014978.1:0-26081 GCA_000715115.1 Nicotiana otophora | reverse complement strand
AAACCCCAATTCCCAATTTTCTATTCCAGCGGTCCCCCCTATTTTTAAAGAAAAAAGCTCGGTTGGATCCCACTGGTCCCACAAAAGTGTAGATTCTCGGTATTGTAGCAAGCAAACATCGTATCTAAGGCGTTATCGCATAGTGGGTTGCTCGTTTCGGCTCCAAATCATCAAATCTTCAACTTTCAAAAAAATTAAAATCGAGGTATTCCGACTTATTTTTTTGTTAAAACTCATGTATAAAAAATACCTATTAGTTATTTTTTACTGTGATCTATGTTATTTCGTGATTGTTTTGCGATTTAATTAGTTTGTTATTTTTTATCCGAATTATATTATTAGTGTGCTAAAATATTAGTAAAATAGATAAATTATTATTTTAGGAATAATTAATCTTATTTAGATGTTATTGTTGTGCATATATTAATATGTAACTTTAATGTTGTTTAGTTCCATGTAGTGTTATGTTATACCCGTAATTTTAATGTAGTGCCCATAATTGTAATGTAGTGCCTTTTAGCGTAGTAAAATGCAGTGCCCTTTTGCGTAGTATCTTTGTAGTTATTGAAATTAATCATTTAATTATTTGCTTAGCCCCAAAAATATTTGAAAACAATGATAGTTCAAACACAAACTCTTTCGAATTCTAGTCAACAAACGTAAGAAAATAACATTAAAAACAACAATATTTGACAAACTAAGTATTTTTATATGAATATTTAATAATTAAAGTATGTATAGTTATGAAAATTATTTATTTAATTCTATTATATTCAAAGATAAGTGACTAAGAAAACAAATATATATAATAATAAATTAACATATAAAATAATAAACAAACATATAAAATAATAAAGTAACATATAAAATAATAAGCTAACATATAAAATGATAAACCAACATATACAATTATAAATTAACATATAAAATTATAATATAGAAAATGTATCAACCTAAGTAACAATATAGTAAAAATATCGAACAAATTTTAATATTAAAGATATTGCAATAAATTTAAAGATGTTAACCAATTAAAAAGAAAAATACTTTAATTAATATTGTTCAATTTACAGTCATCGTCATGGAGGTTCCGCCTGTGCATCCCGAACCTGCATCGCTAGAGCTACTGTTGCTACAGGCCGAGCATATGTATTCATACATATGAGATGGGCAGTGTTTGAGCCACGAGGTTGTGGTGGTCGGCAAGGACGGGGTCCCCCGCAAGGAGGCATTGAGGCACCCGTTGAGGATATTAGAGATGATCAGTCGGGTAACCACCCCGAGCCACACGATGCTCCTCATGATATGCTGTCATTTAGCCTGCAGCTGTCGCCGGGGATTTCGCAGTTGACCCCGTCAGCTCTATTGTTGATTGTGGGCATGGCCATTACGCAACAAGAGTGAGATAAGTATTTTTCTGATCGACCAGGGCCATCGACGGTTGTTGAGGATTGTTTGATACGAGAGGTGCATAGTGGGCGACGATTGAGTTATGGCTCATCATCGAGGGCTACTGAGGATGTTTCACATATTTCATCTACTCCAGTGCACCCCGATGTTCTGACGGAGCAATGTGTCGCTACTGAGGCGCAGGTTTGTTTATATTACTATTATTTCTATTTGTTTTTATCTTATTGATTAGTCATCAGTATCTAAAACGTTTTTATTTTTTTTAAAGACATCATCATCGCCCGTCACAGAGGCCACTTTGTGCGATGCTGATATGCCGGAGACGGATGATTTTATTCATGAGCCCGCCGAGACCATGGTATGACCATTAAAATATTTTTAGCTAACACGTACGTTAGTAATTTATATTTCATATACTAAAATATATTATTATTCTGTAGGTTACTGCTGGACTGACGGCCGTTTCTACTGAGTCTGCCAGCCTTACCGGCGATCATGATGCAGCACATCCTCTGATAAAGAGGCGAGGTGATGAGGATGATCCTGATAGCGTAGCCGAGCGTGATGGGATGCGCCTCAGGCCAGCCAATGCTTTAAAGCATACAGGTTGTGGGACACATTGACATTTATTATTATCTGTATTTATGACATTAAATATATAATAGCAATATTATTTATGTTTTACATAATTTGCGCATGTGTTTTTATTTCACGTATTATTTATTAGTTTAATACTACAACACAAAAAAATGACAACTCAACATAATTTAAATTCGGTACAATTAATGATAATACATAACACGTAAAACATAAAGCTAAAATACTAAACTCAACACATCCATGTGTTTGTTTAGTCACTATCGCCCATTATTCTGTGCTTCAACTACTTAAATTTCTCTTCCAACCTATTTTTTTCTTCTTCCGCCTCTTTTAGTTTCTCCTTCACTGCCGCAAGTTGTTGTTGTAGTTTAAATATTTGGAGTTCGTATTCACCGGTCATATTCCAAACATAGTACAAATATGATTTGTAGTATTCCTGATTAATGGGTTCATCATACCATTCTTGAAATCTACATCGATTTTTGTCCTACCAATGGGGATTATAACACAACATTATTAATTAACAAGTTATAAAAATAATATTCACTAACATTTTTTCCAAAATAATCACTTACAAGTTATTGACAGATCCAGCGTCTGCGCCCCAGATTGCAATTTGGACAACATGGCTTTAAAATCACACGTTTGCCACAATAACACCTTGGTACGTCATTGCGTCCAGACATTTCGTAACGCAAGAAAAATGAAAAATTAATGGAAAGTTTTCCTATTTGTTTCGTTAGGCGCAAATAATAACTAAAATGCGCTAGGCTTTTATAGGCAACAAATACAAATAACACATATTGGTGGCGTGCTATGTTTCACGTGATAATGATTCTTTAGGGTACAAGGCAACTTTTCCAGAACGATAACTTTTTCAGGTCGACACAATAATACACATAACGCATAGTGGTGGAGCACCATGTTGTGCGTGATAATGATTCTTTAGAGTACAAGACAACTTTTTCAGAATGACAACTTTTTTAGGTTGTTCAAGAAGAGGCAAAATGGTGAAGGTTGTTCAACAGATGCCCATGGAACACGTCTTAACACTATCGATCCCTACCTTAAAAAAAATATGCTAGGTTGCTATACTGATTTGGTTGATGACAAGTGGTATGGTGTTCTGCATCCCTTGAAAAATAAGCCTATCAATATGCACACTGATCTCAAAGTTGTAGGGCACATTATCGAGGGCGAATTGCATTCTACAAAACCTGAAGGTATGTGAATTTGGGGCGAAAAACTACAATGGGTTCCTTTTTACTCAAAACGATGTGATTATAAAGTACTATGTCGCTGGCATGGGCTTGTTGTGCCACAAGCACTGTCTGCAACCTTCCTAACAAACACACACAAAGATGAACCACAAGTGATTCGGCATTTGATGAAGGAGATTATAGAGATGGAAAAGGCACTAGTTGTTCATCATGCAATGGATGATCTTAACTATCTTGGAGGAACGGAGGATCAATACTGAGATTTATTAAAAAATGAAAAATTGTATAGAGACAGTGATTATCCTATTTTTCTAACAATTATCGAGTAGGAGGAACTACCTAAATTTCTACCACAGACGTTGGACGTAGGTATCCCATATTGTTATAGAAATCAAGCAAGTGGTCTTGTTGATGATAGCGATGAAATACGAGAAATGTGCGTCAACTGGGGCGTAGATTACGATGCCCTCGATTCAGAAGGGTGCGTACACGATGTTGACGAAGAAGATGAAGACAGTGACAATGAAATAGTGCCAGGCAGCGACGATAATGGCGAATAACAATTGTTTTTTTCTTGGGGTGTATGTTAAATTGTTGTACTGAAGTATTAATGCTAAATATCAATTAGATTTAACCCCAATAGAAACATAATTTTATTTCATACATTTTGCAAGCTGAACATTTATATACATTTATTACAACAAATTACTGCAACAAAACACTACGTGTATCCTTGATTAGTGGGCACATTGGATGAACTTCCACCGAGAGCTGAATTACCACCGCTACCCAAACCAGCTGAGGGACATTTACGACGGTCGTGTCCTGTTTGAGAACATATGCCACATTTACGCACATAAACGGTATCACTAACATCCATTTGATTCTGTATACACATTCTTTTTTGCACTTGTCGTTGACGCACATAATCCTAGTTACACATTACTTTAAATGGTCCTGGCGGCCAATAATGCTCAGCACCCACTGGCTGCAACTGTCCACTATAGGTGTTTAAGTATGCAACAATACTATGTTCTTTATCAAAGTACCTCATTGCCACAAAACCTGTATGTTGAAAGCACTTCATGGCATGTGAGCACGACATGTGATAGATGGACCATTTCCCACAGGAGCATAACCTTCTGGCTTCATTGACAGTGTGTGTATTATTCCGCCAGTTGTGATGAATAACAGTGCGAACTTCAAAAATATTTCGCTCGTTGCAATACTGCAAAAATGAATGCCATTGTGCTTGCTTCCTGTATTTATCAAATCTTTTAATTAGTATTGGCATAAATTCAATACCCCTTTCCATCAATGACGATGTACCTCTAGATCTTTCAACAAACCTCTCTGACATCTGCTTGAATGACATCCGCACCATGGCTGTGACAGGCAATCCACGTACAGACTTTAATAACCCGTTGAAAGACTCTAACACATTTGTAGTGAGAATTCCCCATCTTCTGCCACCATCCGCATGCAAAGTCCACTTGTCAAGCTCATGTCGCATCAACCAACTATAGGCTCATTGATCTTCCTGCCAGATCAATTCTATTCACCTCCTGAATTTATAATCTTGGTGATCTGTTGCTGCTATCCACATTAAATCATGCAAGTCCTTATTCGGATAAGCCCTCTGGAAGTTGGCATTCAGGTGCCTCACACAGTAACGGTGGTAGGCATACGGTTCCTGCCATGCACGTACATTCTGTACAGAACTTAAAATACCTCCATGCCGATACGATATTAGACAAATACCTGAACAATGTCTGATAGCGTGCTCCTTCAATGGTTCAGAAATAATGTCCACGTCTTTTGGCTATTATTGGCACAAATAGCAAATGCTAGGGAAACTATACTTTGATTAGCATCTGCGGCAACGATGAGCAACAACTTAATATTATACTTTCCATAGACATGAGTGCCGTCTATGGATATTACCGGCTGACAATGCACAAAACCATTAATGGTTGGTTTAAATGTCCAGAACACATATCTGAATATGTGTTCTGGTATTCCCGGATTCCGCTCAAGCTTCCATGCAACAAGAGTCATGAGTTTAAAGTGTTGCAATGCGTCCATGTACCTGGGTAGAAAGGCAAATGACTTATCTCAGTTACCATAAACAATTTCAAATGCACGTTTGCGCCCGAGAAATGCCTTTCTTTTGGTAATGGTACATCCATATACCTGGTGAACAGATGTTATACACTCTTTGATCTTGTACCTTATCAATGCTTAAATGTGTGGAATCAAGACAAGAGAAATCAAGTCAACATTCAAGTTAAAATGATTCCCACTGAATGTGTCCATTTCACAATTGTGGGTGCCAATGTATTTACCCACAACCCACATATTTGTTTTCTGCTTCCTCGCATGCAGCATCCAATTACAACCTTGAAATCATCTATGACAAATAACCTTGTATACTTCCGGAGATGACTCATGAACCACGATCTCACGATACTCTTTTATGATATATATTCGCAACGCCCTTCTTAGGCGCACTTTATCAACAGAAAGCATGCCCTTTGACACACCGTTGCTCTAGATTCATCCCACATTGCTGTCCGAATTTTTTCAATATCCCTTGTGAGGGCATCCATATCCGGCATACTTGGCAAATAATAAAGGTAGGGAATCTCCCTTGAATGAAATGACACATGGGACTCGTACACTCTTGGTCTAACGGGAGGTGGAACATGCTCCCTCGTCAAATCAGGTTCAGCAATCTCGTCCTCATCATCATCACCCTCATCACGGAAGGGTTTGTCATCTCCAGACTCATCAGTATTGTTGTCATAATCACTATTCTCTTCCTGACTCTGTGCATCTGCCAGATCCTAATTAAATATGTCGTCTTCGGACAGTTGAGTAAGGACAGGACCTTCAAGTTGCTCGTTTTCACTGCACAACCAATAAATAATAAGTTTCTCAAATTCATCCAAACTTTACATATACACTTATCACTTCACTTACAAATCATAATGTGTTGATATCCCATGATGCACATTATCCTGTTGATGATGACTCCCGGATGAACCACCATGATCCAACACACTAAAACTAGATATATTCCAACTCGTCGTTAGTTCATAACTTGTAAAATTCATATCTGGCCGGTACCTACTGTGAAATATATGAGTGTTAATACAAATTTAAAACATAAAAATAAACATTGTAACACAAAGAAAAATTAAAGTTTACCACTTGGCTTGTGGATTATGAAAACTAAGGGAGCAATTATGTTTTCGCTCCTCATTCACCCTCGGAGATAAGTTTAGATCAGGCCAAACTCTTTCAACCAGAACCTGTTCGGCTAAAACTGCTCCAAAATAACCACCCGATGATTAAGGGATATCCCTACTTTGCGAAACCTCATTATTGCGAACGTTTTCAGCCTTGATGTACATTTCTAACATTTTTATCACAAGAAGTTTCCGGTGTTCATCCAGAGTCCTCAAAAAATCTTTCAGAGTTTCATCGTCTTTGATGTTAAACTCAGCATAGGAAGCAACCCCTTACGGAGTAACGGAATACGGATATCTTCCGGTTACTTTAATATTCACCGAACGTTTGCTCACACTCATTTTTTTACATAACAACGATATCAATGTATCGTACTCCATTGTAAGTGGAAACTTAGCATGACACTGTGGAGATCGACTATAGCATACTGAGTTATTCTCCACCACAACCTCACCTCCCCAATATAATAAAACCCTAAGTTTTCGCTCTTCGGACATTATGACAAAATACAAAATAACTTAACGAACATATATTTCAGAAAACTTGAAGCATCCTTAATGGATTTTTACAAAATCCTGAAACTCCTTAAATAAGGAAAAAACCAGTCCGGGGGTGCAATTATTTGATGTATAGTGCCTTAAATATGCGCGCTATACCCCTATGAATTATTGGTATGTCAGTTAAGTGTATAAGAATTATTGGTGGGCCCAATATTTATGTATAGCACGGTACATATGCACGCTATACCTATAGTGCGGCTATTCACCGCGCTATACCTTAACGGACAAACGTGCCATTAAGGTATAGCGTGGTGAATAACCACGCTATATGTATAATTATGATGACCCAAAATGTTATCTTTAAATTTTATAATTAATTCTGTATTCTAAAACCTCAAAAAGCACTATTTATCACACCTCAACTTGCGTGCACAGTCCGTACAATTTTTTCGAAAAGTTGTTATGTGAAAAATAGATTAAAAGGTGAAATAAAACTTTAAAACTCAACTGAATTGACTTTGGTCAATATTTTGAGCAAACGGACTCGGATTAGTATTTTCACAATTCCTGTAGGTCTGTATCATGATTTGATACTTGGGTGTATACCCAAAATCAAATTCTGAGGTCCCTAGCCCGAGATATGGAATTTTGATGAAAAATTAAAAGTTTGAAAGCTTAATGATTTTTAAGAATTTACTGATGTTGGAGTTATTGACACCGGGTCCGTATTTTGGTTCTGGAACCCAGTATAGGTCCAGTATAATATTTATGACTTGTTTGCCAACTTTGGTGAGAATCGGAGTTGATTTGACGTGATTCAGACGTCTGGTTGTAAAAATATAAGTTTTAAAGTTTTTTTGAAAACTTCCTTTGAGTTGGTGTCCGATTCGTAGTTCTAGATGTTATTTTGGCAATTGTATCGCGTGAACAAGTTCGTATGATATTTTAGGACTTTAGTTCATGTTTGGTTTGGATCCCCGAGGGCTCGAGTTGGTTTCGAGTGGTTAACAAGTCATTTTTGTACTTGAGGAAATTGCAGAAACCTGCTTCTGGTTTCCTTCTTCTCGTTCGCGAAGAGAAAATTGGAGTTGGCATATTTTTTGCTTCATGTTCGCGATAGAGTGAACGCGTTCGTGAAGGCTTGAGGTGCGAAGCTTCGCATTCGCGATCGAAGCCTTGCGTTCGCGAAGGGAAATGGGCTGGCTAGGAAAATTGCCTTCGCGTTCGCGAAGGCCAAGCCAGGCAAGCTTCGCGTTCGCGAAGAGTAAAATTGGTTAGCAGGAATTTGTGCTTCACAAACGCGAGGCACTGACTGCGTTCGCGAAAGGGTAAAAGTTCTAGAAACAAAACTTAAATTCTCGAAAATGGGATTCGTCCCATTTTCAACCCTTTTCTATTTTTGAGCTCGGATAAGGCAATATTTGGGCGATTGTTACGGAAAAATATTGGGGTAAGTGTTCCTTATCCTATGTTGATTATATTTTATGGTTCCATACTCATATACATCACGAATCAGTGAATTTATGAAAGAAAAATCAGTTTTTTATAAAATCTTCTAAAAACGAAAATTTAAGATTTGAAGGTTTATTTGACATCGGAATTGGATAATTTTTGTATGGTTTGACTCGTCTCGGAATTAGTATTCGTATTTCGTAAGTTTTTTCAAGATTTGAGACGTGGGTCCCACTATCGAATATTTAAATGAATTTCGGATTTTTATCCAAAAAATTAATAAATTCATATGGAATTAATTTCTATGATTCGTATTGAGTATATCGAATTGTTTGTGAATAGATTTGAAGCTTTTGGAGATAAATTTAAAAGGAAAAGTTGTGGTCGAGTAATTGATTGGAATTTACAAAGCGAGGTAAGTGTCGTGATTAACCTTGACTTGAGGGAATAGAATCCTTAAGCTATTTGTTATGTGAAATGCATGTGAACGACGTATAGGCGAGGTGACGAGTGTCTATACGTCGTCAAATTAATTATTTGCATAATTACTTGAAAAATCATAAATCATTTTAAATCATGAATTAATTATTATAATAATTGTTTCTCTCCTATTCTTTGTCAAATATTAGTTCTTGAATTCCTGCATTAATTGTTACATGCTATTTGATTTATGTGTCTTAATTTTTATTTGACATTTAATATATTAAATATAAACTGCCTATTTTGTCCCTGATTTCCATAATAAATTGTTATTTGTCATTGTTTATTTCATAATTAAATCATAATTTTTGTATGCTTGTTGTCTTAAAAATTTTATATTAATTATTGCATTTATTAGGGTAATTTCTTCTATAAGAATTGGTAAATGAATATATTGGAAGAGCGAGTTGCTCGCCGCAGCAGAATTGATTGAAATATATGTTGGGGGATCGGGTTGCACACCGCAACGGAAACAAAAGCATATATATATATATATATATATATATATAGACTTATTTAAAAGTTAATATTGGGGAATCGGATTACATGCCGCAATAGACTTATTTAAAAGTCAATATATACTTGATTAAAATAAATATATGAGTGGATTGAAAATAAATATATTGTGGGAGCGGTTTGCACGCGATAACGGAAATTTGTTGAAATAATAATGGATTATGACTGCTGTGTTGGCTTCAATTATTATAAATGAGTTACCTGATTTATCTCTATTATTTGTTGTTGTTACTAATATTGCGTACAGGTTAATGTAAGTGAACCGCCTTAGCCTCGTCACTACTTCGTCGAGGTTAGGCTCAGCACTTACCAGTACATGGGGTCGGTTGTACTGATACTACACTTTGCACTTCTTGTGCAGATTTTGGAGTTGGTCCCAACGGCGTACCATAGACTTGCTCGGATTTCAGCTATTCAGAAAAGACTTGAGGTATAACTGCACGACGTCCGCAGTTCTAAAGTCCCCGTATACTTTACTTTAGCTGTGAGTTTGTTTCGAGACAAGCTTTATTTTATTCAAATATTTATTTGTATTATTCTAGAAGCTCGTGCACTTGTGATACCAATTCTGGGATGGTATTTAGACACCGTTACTTTTATGGATTATTTACTACGTTTTAGATTTTACTTCCGCATTTGTTCTTTGTTATTAATAAATTTAAAAATTATTTTAAAATGAATAATATTATACTAGCATTGAGTTGGCTAGCAAGTGAAATGTTAGGCGCCATTAGAATCCGAAGGTAAAAATTTTAGACCGTGACAATAATGGTGCCCAATCTTCTTTTTTTTTTACCTATTTTGGTCGCGTAAGTCCAAAAATACAACAATTAGATTTCGGACTCCTAAAACAAGTGACAAATGTGTTCGGAAAGTACAAGTACCATCAAAAGTCTGAAACTAGCTGAGAAGAGTAACGCTCCAAAAGCTCAGATTTTCAAGTTAGTAATCCAATGACAGCCCACAACCGTTTGTATTACATTTTCCTGTTCTCCCAATAAAAGGATAATATCGATCCTAATGGGTATGGGTTTCAAACTTTCAATGTCGACTCGTTAACAGGTAACAGAATTCTTGTTCAACGCACTTTTCTGAAAATTAAATGGCAAGAATTAATTGAGAAAACTTTAAGCTTCGAACTCTGTATGCTATTTAGAAAGAAAAACAAGAGAATAACAAGAAAGAGAATATGGGAGATACGCGTAGAAATAAAGGATAATAAAACTACACTCTCATTTTCCACATAGAATTTTGACCGAAATACATCAAAAGCGGCATTAGGCCAAGAAACGGACTAACAGAGTCGACCCACGACAAGATACAGAAACAGAGCAACTTCAAATCCTCAACAATACACACCTACATTCTTTATTCATACTTTCCCATATTACTTTGATAGAATATCTATATATGTATACATTATAGCGCCTAAACAGTGATTTCAATGGACTTGACATCGGGCTTCTTCACCTCTTCTTTCGGAACAGTAACAGTAAGCACTCCATTCTCCATCGCCGCCTTAACTTGATCCATTTTCGCATTCTCCGGTAGCCTGAATCTTCTCATGAATTTGCCGCTGCTGCGTTCCACGCGGTGCCATGTATCATTCTTGTCTTCTTTCTCCACATTCCTCTCTCCGCTAATCTGAAGAACCCTATCATCCTCGATCTCCACTTTCACTTCCTCCTTCTTAAGCCCAGGGAGATCGGCCTTGAACACATGAGCCTCTGGAGTTTCCTTCCAATCGACTCGAGTCTTCGCGAATGCAGAAGTCTCCCCTGAATTGGAACCTGGAAAGCCCAATTCCCTGAAGGAATCAAACACGTCAATTGAGAATGGATCAAAGACGCTGCTCCATCGATCGCCGAACATTCTTGGAATCAGTGACATTTTCAGTAAAATTTGTAGCAACTCTTTTCTCAATTTGCTTTAAACTACACTGGTTCTAGGAGAAGGGGCCGATGGGTATTTATAGGTGTGCTTAGAGGAGTGTCAAGTAGATTCCCGATATTTCTTTCCGCTTCGGTATTTCTCTAACCCAAGGAAGAGATGCAGATGCATGTCCAGAAGTTTCTGGATAAATCTCGTTCGTTTCTCCTATCTCTCGATAAATCTAGTTGGCCCATTACCTAATTTGGCGAGTAGCAATGAGGATATTGTGTGAAATTCTACTTCCGTCTTTTTGTAAAAGGTTGATAAATTTACGTTTAGATAGCAAAATAAATTTATTTTTGTATACGGGTGAAACCGAGCCCATGAGACACCTCAGCTTCCGATAAAGCAAACAGAGCAAGAAATGTGACGGCAAGGAACCAGAATCGAGCCAAGGAACCCCTCGAGCTGGGGTCCGGACAAAACGCCCGGCCTCGGGAGTATCAGGGTCATGACCCCGAGTTCGGTTCGAATCCCAAAGGCCTCGGCGAGCACTAATAGGTAATCGGACAGGACCAACAAAAGGTTGTGATGTCTGTGACCAGCCGGATATCACAGCGTGAATTTCGGCACATATCGGCATAGAACCGGTGATTGGTTAAATAGAAGATTTTTTATCTTTTATAAAACTGTACTTAGGGTAAAACTCCCCTACTATATAAATGGGGTCTGATTATTCATTAAACATACGATAACACGCATATCAAGACAATACACTCTTATTTTCTCTGTTATTCAAAGTTCTTACTCTTGTTCATCAGTACTTCGTTATTGTGAGTCCGGGATCGAGGGAAGACATCTCATTAAGGCTGTTATTGCGTCCGGAATCACCCTCCTTAAGTGGTTTGACAATATATTATGTCATTTATCTGTTTAATCTAACACAATATATCGTTTGTATTAAATTAATCCACATATCCTTAAAACTACATATAAATTTAACTGTTATCCATTTTTTAGGGTAAACAGTTTGGCGCCCACCGTAGGTATAAGGATAATAGTGAAAATTTGATACAAATTTTCATAACACACTCTATTTTACACTTGTTCTTTGAGCTTTTAATTTCAGGTCAGAGTACAAATGTCGAACTTCGAATCTACCCATTTGAACGTGGATGCTGAGTCTGGCCACCATGGCGAAAACAACAACGTGGTACCCAGCAACGATGTGCCCCCTGCTGACCCCAACGGAGTCCCAGTCGCTGATCCGATCGATGCTAACTCACACGTGGCTATCGAAGCAAACTTGCCCACTAACACCGAAAACAACATTCGCGGGGGATCCCCGTCAATAGCCCGGGGCACACACGACGGCGAAGGTGACGGGATCAACTTGCGCGTGATCTTCAAAATGTTACAGGTTCAATAGGCAGCGATAACCCAGTTGCAAAACCAAAGTCGAGCCCCCAGCATAGTTAAGCCCTAATCGTCTCGGGAAAATGCTCGCAGGAATGAGCCTCCCCTGAAAGGCCGGGTGAAGGAAAACCCGGGACCAACCCCGAGATAATAAAGATGGTAGAGGAACTGACAAAACAGGTGGAATCGCGGGAAAAGAAAATCAAAGCCAACGACAAAAAAGTGGAGACCTATAACTCTAGGGTCGACCAAATCCCAGGAGCACCACCGATATTGAAGGGCCTGGATTCCAAAAAATTTGTCCAAAAGCCTTTCCCTCCGAGCGCAGCTCCGAAGCCGATCCCGAAGAAGTTCCGCATGCTCGAAATTCCAAAGTATAATGGGACAACCGATCCCACGAACATGTGACCTCTTATACGTGTGCCATCAAAGAAAATGACTTGGAAGATGATGAAATCGAATCCGTTCTGTTAAAAAAGTTCGGAGAGACCTTGTCGAAAGGAGCTATGATATGGTATCACAACCTGCCCCCTAATTCTATTGACTCATTTGCTATGCTTGCAGATGCCTTTGTAAAAGCGCACGCCGGGGCCATCAAGGTCAAAACCAGGAAATCAGACCTTTTCAAGGTAAAACAAAGAGATAATGAGATGCTTAGGGAATTCGTATCGAGGTTTCAAATGGAATGGATGGACCTACCTCCGGTCGCAGATGATTGGGCCGTCTATCCCTTCACCCAATGACTTAATCCCCGAAGCTTATTGGCTTCACAACAGTTGAAGCAAAATCTGATAGAATAATCGGCAGTAACTTGGGCCGACGTCCATAACCGGTACCAATCAAAAATCAGGGTCGAAGACAATCAGCTCAGTGCCCTTTCTAGGTCTGTGTACCCCGTCAGAACTAGTAACAGATCAAAAAGAGACATTGATCGTGATCCAAGATCGAATAGATATCGGTATCAACCATACAATGGAGATCAAAGGGGTAATGGGTCCGGACGCAACACTGTGAGAAGTGAAAGAAGGAGCGACCGAGGTCAGAATAATCGGGGATATATGAGCAAAAGCGGTTTTGACATCGGGTCTAAGGAAGCGCCAAGGTTATCGGAGTATGACTTCAACGTCGATGTTGCCGCCATCGTATCAGCTATCGAACACATCAAAGATACTAAGTGGCCTCGACCATTGCAATCCGGTCCTGCCCCAAGAGACCCCAACCTAATGTGTAAATATCATGGCACTCACGGCCACAGAACCAAAGATTGCTGACAACTGAGAGAGGAATGAGCTAGGTTATTCAACAACGGACACCTCCGAGAGTTTCTGAGTGATCGAGCCAAAACTCACTTTAGAAATAGGGACTCCAATAGGCAGATCGAACAAAAGGAACCTCAACAAATCATCAACATGATCATGGGTGGGTCGACGTCCTCCAGGGGCCGATGATAAAGCGCACTAAAGTGTCCATTACAAGAGAAAAGCGGAATCGAGATTATGTACTAGAGGGAACCGTATCTTTCAACTATGAGGATGCTAAAGGCATCGTTCAACCACACAATGATGCAGTGGTAATATATGTACTCATGAACAAATCTCGAGTTAAGCGTTTGCTAATCTATCCAGGTAGGTCGGCTAATATCATCAGATCGAGTGTCGTAGAATATGTGGGTCTACAAGACCAAATTATGCCCGCAGTCCTAGTTTTAAACGATTTAATATGGTATGCGAGACCACTAAAGGGGAGATAACCCTGCCGGTAAACACAACTGAAACCGTTCAGAAAACAAAGTTCTATGTGATCGAAGAAGATGTGGGATACAACGCTCTGTTCGGGAGGCCATGGATTCACAACATGAGGGCAGTACCCTCGACATTATACCAGGCGTTGAAATTCCCCACACTAAGGGGAGTTAAAATAGTTTACAGGGAGCAACCGGCAGCAAAAGAGATGTCCGCGGTCGATGAGGTGGTCCCAATATCTGCTCTCTAGTCATCAAATAACCCGAGTTCGGTCAACAAGGAAGAAACCAAATAGTAATCACCGACACCAGCCATGACCGAACTAGAAAAACAAAGGACGAGCGAGGATGACGACTACGGAGTTCCCAGGTCTTTCATAGCCCCTGGCGATTCCGAGGCCACCAAGATAATTGTCGAGGAGCTAGAACAAGTCATATTAATCGAGAATCTACCTGATCGAAAAGTATACCTGGGCATGGGGTTAAGTCCCGAGCTCAGGAAAAAACTCATTGAATTCCTTATAGCTAATATAGATTATTTCGCTTAGTCCCATCTTGATATGACAGGGATTCTGCCGGATATAACTACTCACAAGCTGAGCTTGGATCCAAAGTTTCACCCGGTTAACAGAAGATGAGGCCTCAGTCCAAAGTCAAGCATACATTCATCAAAGACGAGGTATCTAAAATCCTTAAACTAGGTTCCATTCGGGAAGTTACGTACCCGGACTGGTTAGCAAACGTAGTAGTGGTCCCAAAAAAGTGAAATAAATTAAGAATATGTGTAGACTACAAGGACTTGAACAAGGCATGCCCCAAGGAATCTTTTCCTCTGCCCAATATCGATCGCATGATCGACGCGACACCGTCCACGAGATCCTCACCTTTCTCGATGCCTATTCCGGGTATAACCAAGTCTGGATGGACCCGGGCGATCAGGAAAAAACTTCCTTCATCACTAAATACGACACCTATTATTTTAATGTAATGTCGTTCGGATTAAAGAACATCAGTTCCACTTACCAACGCCTACTAAATCGGATGTTCGAAGAACAAATAGGAAAATCGATGGAGGTTTACATTGACGACATGTTAGTAAAGTCACGACATGTTAGTAAAGTCCCTGCGAGTAGAGGACCATTTGGGACATTTGCAGGAAACTTTCAACATACTAGAAAAATAAAATATAAAGCTGAACCTGGAGAAGTGCGCATTCGAGGTCGGATCCGGAAAGTTCCTCGGATTTATGGTGTCCAACCGGGGAATTGAGATCAATCCGGACAAGATCAAGTCCATAGAAGATATCACCATCGTGGATAATGTCGAGGTCCTTCAAAGGCTAATCGGGTGCATAGCCGCCTTAGGCCGGTTCATTTCAAGGTCTTTTGATAAGAGCCACCAGTTCTTCTCGTTATTAAAGAAGAAGAACAACTTCTCATGGACCCCGGAGTGCCAACAAGCTTTGGAAGAACTCAAGCGGTACCTTTTGAGCCCGCCTTTGCTCCAGACGAGCAACTGTACCTATACTTAGTGGTATCTAAGATAGCGGTAAATGGAGTCCTAGCCTGGGAAGAGGAAGGTACGCAATTTCCTATCTATTATGTTAGCAGGACTCTAGGCGAGGCCGAAACTTGGTATCCTCACTTGGAGAAATTGGCGCTCGTCTTGCTAAGCGCCTCTCAGAAGTTAAAGTCATATTTTCAATGACATACCATATGTGTCATAACTACTTACCCGTTAAGAAACTTAATTCATAAACCCGAACTCTCGGGACGATTGGCCAAATGGTCCATGAAAATTAGCGGGTACGATATCGAATATCGACCCTAAACCTCCATAAAATCCCAAATTTTGGCAGACTTCGTGGCCGACTTCACGCCGGCCCTAATACCCGAAGTCGAAAGGGAATTTTTGTTGAACTCAAGGACTTCCTCAGGGATCTGGACCCTCTTTACGGACGGTGCCTCGAACTCAAAAGGGTTTGGGCTTGGGATCGTGTTGAAGCTACCCATGGGTAACATAGTTATACAATCTATTAGAACTGTGAAATTGACTAACAATGAGGCTGAATATGTGGCCATGATTGCAGGTCTCGAACTGACTAAAAGCATGGGGCCCGAAGTGATCGAAGCTAAATATGATTCACTCCTTGTAGTGAATCAAGTCAATGGGACGTTCGAAGTAAAAGAGGATCGAATACAAAGATACATGGATAAAATACAGGTAACGCTACATCAGTTCAAGGAATGGACCTTGCAACATGTACCCTGGGATCAAAACAACGAAGCCGATGCTCTAGACAATATAGGGTCGTCCATTAATGATGATGAGTTCAACGCAGGAGCAGTTGTACAACTCATGAAATTGGTAGTGGAAGAAGGCCACTCTGAGATAAACTCGACAAGATTGACCTGGGCCTAGAGAAAGAAGTATATAGATTACCTGAAGACCGGGAAGCTACCCTCAGATCCTAAAGAATCAAGAGCTCTACGCACGAAGGCAGCCAAGTTTAGCCTGTCCGAAGATAACACCTTATTTAAAAGAACATTCGATGGACCACTCGCCATATGTCTGGGGCCGGGAGACACTGAATACGTTCTGAGGGAAGTTCATAAAGGCACCTGTGGAAACCACTCAGAGGCTGAATCTTTGGTTCGTTAAATAATCAGAGCCGGCTATTACTGGATCGATATGGAGAAAGTTGCTAAGGAGTTCGTACGGAGATGCGACGACTGTCAGAGGCGTACATCGATGATCCACCAACTCGGGGTAGGGCTGTGCATGGATCAGATCGGATTGGATCTGATTTAGCATATTTTGGATTGGAATTTCAGATTTTGGATTCTACAAATGCAATCCGAATCCGATCCGAATTATTATAGGATCAGTATATATTTTGAAGTTTGGATCAGATAAATATTTCGGTTTTTCGGATCGAATTATACGTATTATTAAGGCTATTGCTAATCTAATCGGCTAATGCATCTGCCTTATCTGCTTCTTCTGTGTTCTATGCTAATACAAACATCTCTTAACTTTTCATCCCTTTTATTAGCATTGCATCTCTAAGACAATATTTCTCTAGAGGTTCGAGTTGTTATGCCTCTATGTTGCAAAACTGATACTTAGATTTTCTTTGTAGAAGAGGCAATACAACAAGAAAAATTTAAGTTTCTCCAATTATGAGGGTACTATGGTGCCAATGTAGCTAAATCTAGCAATTGTAAAGGTAATAACTTGGAGAAAGGTGTAAAGGAAGTATTGGCTATCCGAAATTAAAGTTTAGTATTTATACATGCCTTAATAATTTTGGATTTCGGATCGAAACGGATTAAAATTATACCAATCCAAATCCGATCCGGATATTCAAAATTTTAATAAAATAATACGAAATCTGATCCAAATATCCAAAATCCAAAATTGAGCAGATTGGTTCGGATTTCGGATATCCGATCCAAATGCACAGCCCTAGCCCGGGGAGCTGCTGCATTCGGTCTTGTCACCTTGGCCATTCATGAAATGGGGAATGGATATTGCCGGCCCCCTACCATGGGTACCCGATAAGGCTTAATTTATATTATTTATGACTGACTATTTTTCTAAATGGGTTGAAGTTCAGACATTTGAGAAAGTCTAAGAGAAAGAAGTTATCGATTTTATTCGGGACCACATAATATGTCGATTCGAAATGCCGACCGAGATCGGGTATCACAACGGGAAGTAATTCATCGGCAGTAAGGTGAGCAAATATTTCGAGGATCATAAGATTATAAGGATCCTATCGACACTCTACCAAGTAGGAACGGGCAGGCAGAGTCTACAAACAAGATCATACCCCAAAGAAGAGACTGACCGACGCCAAAGGAAAATGAAAGGAAATTTTTCCCAAAGTCATGTGGGCATACTGTATGACCTCAAAATCTAGTACTAGGGCCACCCCATTCTCGTTGGTCTACGGCACCGAAGCGCTAATACCGGTTGAGGTAGGAAAATCGAGTTTTAGATTCTGATATGCGACTGAAGAGTCAAACAGTGACTCCATGAGCACGAGCCTGGAACTATTGGACGAGAGGCGTGAGGCTGCCCTCGTCCGATTAGCCGCCCAAAAACAACAGATCGAAAGGTACTACAACCGGAGAGCCAACCTTCGACACTTCAATATCGGGGACTTGGTGATAAAAGAGGTGATGCTGAACATCTGAAACCCCAATGAAGGGAAACTGGAACCGAATTGGGAAGGTGCATATCGAATTATCGAGATTACCGATAAAGGTTTATACAAACTCGAAGCAGGGAACGATGAACAACTACCAAACAACTGGAATGTAACCCACTTAAAATGATACTACTGTTGAGGTACAACCCCATTCATTCTTTTCTTTACATATATTGTGAATTGGACTAACACTTGCAGGCAACAACTAAAGAATGATGAAGCTCTTAGGCCTGAAAGCACGCGTTGCACTCTTTTTCCCTTGGACCGGTTTTGTCCCAAATGGGTTTTTCGGTAAGGTTTTTAGCAAGGCAACAATAGATCATGCTAACTTAGAATCAAAGACTGGTTATGAACCGGAATCGATGGTCGCATCAACAGTATTCTAGCCTCTTGACGATCGAACTCGAATATTGGGGGCAATCACCCTCGGGTAATAATTCTAGCAAGGAAGGAAACTTTGTGCTTGAACTGTCTGAACTCGCTGCATAGGATTTATTGTAAGGGCTAAATGGTCAAAGTGAACAGTTCCCACGTAGACCACCTCATCCATAACATGAAGCTTGTACATACATACAATCTTGTATATTGCGCACATGAATGAAACAAAGTTTCTACCTTGCAGACATATATTTTTCCCCTTAAGATTATTGCATTTTTTCTTAAGGATATCGAGCCCAAGGGCTGCCTCTATCCGGATCCAAGAGATCACCCCACTCGGGGACTATCGTCCAAGACAAGTTCGAACGGCTCGGGTATCGAAGCCCTAAGGTACAAAGCCTATTAGGCAGTACCTGAACTCGAAAGGCTACGACCATACTAGAAACTACTCGGAGACGTCCGAAGCTCGTAATCGAAACATAAAGGCCTTCAAAAATTCCAAACCGGTTTAAAGGCTACCCTCGGCAAAACTATAATTTAAAAACATCTAAACAAGAACTTCGAGAAAATCTTCCAGTCATACTGAGCCTCCCACAAGATTCAAACCAATTTTACATCGAGAACGAGTCTTGTTCGAACCTACGAACAAGAACTTCTTTCTATATTTTATTCTATGCTAAGGCATTTGAAAACATTGCAATCATAAAGGGGAAGCCAAAAGAAAAGAACTCAAAAATTGCAAAAGGTTAAAAAGCCTTATATACATTGCAATACAATTCTTTTACAAAGGCCAACGATAACGGCCTCAAAAAAATACAAACAAAAAAAGAAAAATCCCTAAAGCACCTAAGTCTGATCTTTACCAGAACCCGCCTCGTCACCGGGGTCGCCGGGGTCTTCTCCATCCTCGGGTTCGCCGGAGCCCTTAGAACCTTCCTCACCCTCGGGGTCAGCCAGCTTCTTGGCCTCGGCCTCGGCCTGGCCTCAATCCTTTTCGCATCTTTGATCTCGGCCGACAGGTCGAAACCCCGGACCTCCTCTAGAGCCTCTCTTCGGGACAACCATTTCACGTACTCAACAGTAATTTTCAGGCGGTCCTGGGATGCCTCAACATCAGCTCTATACTGGGCCACCATATCTGCAACATCATCCCTGGTTATTTCCGACGCAGACTTTGCTGTTTCAAGATCTTTTCCAAGAGCATCCCGTTCAGCTATGGCCGAGCCCAGTTGAGACTAGAGTTCTTCGATATTTGAGCTCGTGCTTTGACCTTCTTTCTCGCCACTCGGAGTTGGACCTCCACCGATGCCAACTTCTCCTGGGCAGTCTCCCTATCCGAAGCCAATCAGTCCATTTTTACTTTCCACCCTTCATCCATGACCTTGACCTCGTTCATCTCGGCTCGAAGTTGGTCGATCTTGTCAACCTTCTTCTAGACCTGCGAGGTTTGGCCGTTATTCGCCATAACTAACTCTTCATCACTAACTTCAAAAATCTTTACCTATTCCACTAGGTGAGCATGCTCCTTCTAAGCCATATCTAACTCAGCTCGGAGACTCTTGACTTCTTCTTCACATTGCTCGCTGAGAAGCTTATACATGTCCCTCTTCTCAGCAAGCTCCTTGACCTAAGCCTCGAGCTGGTTAATCTCATCCCAGCACCGGAGAAAACTTTCATGATGAAGTATCGAGGCCTGCAAAAATATAAGGGAAAAAAAGGCATGAGAGATATCAAAAACTAAATCCGAAGATGAAAGAGTGTAATGACGTCTTACCCGGTTCAGCACCTGCTATGCTTCGTTAAACAAGAATGACGTATCCATATCGTTTATTTTCACATGGTTTTCTTCAGTTACCAGGCACTGGAGGTAGCTAGCTACTCCAATGAGGGTGGAAAGAACCCGGGCATCCTCCAGGACGGTGATAATTATTGACCGCTTTCGGCCGGGATCCATGCTCGGGGCGGGGAACTGGTTCATTAATTTCAGGCTAGAGTTCAGCCCACCGACCTCTGAAGATGGGTCTTTCCTCGGCACTTCCAAATCACCCAACCCGGAGAAGTATTCTAGGGCGGTTGAGTTCACATCTTCGAAAAAGGAACGGAGGGGATCGTCCATACTATGGGCCCCTTAGTTGGATTGCTCCTTCACCGCTCGGGGTTCGTCGAACATAGACTCGGTGAATGAAGGCGACCCCAAAATTTCTATGACACCGGGAGGATCGGAGCCGGTGTCTTGAGAAGTCTCAGCCCTCACACCTACATCGGCCTCCTGAACCTGAGGGGGATCAGCCTCTGTTGTTTCCCGCTCGGCTGCCACCCACCTTTCGGGGAAGGACGTCTCACAGGCCACAAAACAATTACCTTTCTCGGGCTCGTCCCTGAGCCGGAAAATTGAGTCTGAGTCAGGCGCTCGGGAGCTAGAACGCTCCTTTGGCTTACGGCCCACCTTCTCCTTGGCCTCTTCTTCTCTGAGTTCGGGGAACTCGGATCCCTCTTTCTTTTCTTCTCTCTTGATGCGGCCCAGGGTTGCCCTAAAAGCAGAAGGATCGACGGACAGGTCTTCGCCCCCTACTAAAGACCTAAGCTCAATGGTCTTATGTAAACCTGCAAAACGAAAAGAGAGGAAATGAGAACATGGTGCTGAAAAAGGGAGCCTAGCATTACTTATTCGGGAAAGAAATCTTATCGTGGGAACGGGCCTCCCAGCGGCCTTTCGAGAGTTCACGCCACGAGCGCTTAGAATAAGTCATCTGCAAGCAAATGCCCTTGATTCACTCCTTGAGCCGAGGAATGGCGTTTGAGACTCGAGCAAGGGCTGCACCATAGCAAATGCCGATGAGAAAAAGGAAGATAAAACATAAAATTGATATTTAAAAGAAAGTTATGCTTACGTGATATATTTCACTTCTTAGGGAATGGCCTGAACTCAACAAGGATCAAGTATGCGGTCCTCACTCGGACAAAGCGTCCCTACCAGCCCTGATCTCGATCCTCGTCGATGCTTGCAAATGGCTTTGCTGGCCCGCGTACGAGCTTTATTAGCCCCCCCAGAAGATTTTAGGACTGTACATACAGAGTAGATGATCGATGGTGCACAAGCAGGGGTCGATTTTGTTCACAAAGAATCGGAGGAGGATTATGATCCTCCACAGTGATAGGTGGATCTGGCCGAGGCACACTTCATACCTCCTACAGAAGTCCAGAATAACTATGTCCATCGGGCCTAGTGTGAAGGGCTAAGTGTAAACACTCAGATACCCCTCCATATGGGTGGTAATGTCGTCATTGGGCTCGGGGATTACTATGTCCTTATCCGCCCAGCCGTAGTCCTTACAAACCATAGGAGGGACAGCCTCAGTGATGGAGCAAATGTACCTAGATACTGCCTCACATCGGCCTTGCACCGATGAGGGTTTTTCGACCATAAAGTCGTTCGTGACCGAACATCCCACGGGGACAAACATTTTCAAGGGAGGCTCGGTTGTCGGTTCATCGGTATCCGAACCCAAAGAGACCTCTCGAGGTCAACCACATCGGGAGCAGTCTTCTCGACTTCGGCGGCCGTGAAAAAGCAGTAGCAACCTTTTGGGGAACAGTCTTAGAAGTCTTCGCCATTGTTGTCTAGAAAAAAGTTAGAATAAGTGAGAAGGAAGATTGGTAGATGAGGGGTAAAAGCTTATTGAGAAAATCAAACGCGCTAGTTTGGGTAGAAGATAAATGAAAACTTGTAATTTGCTGAAAACTCTTGAAGAACGAAGGTAAAAATGATGGGGTATGAAGAGAGGCAGTGATATCCTGAAGGTACGAAGGTAGAAGCTTGGTCAAAAAGTAAAAAATGAACGAAGGATGAGGGGTATTTATAGAGGCTTCGTGCCGTTTCGTATCCAGGGATGGCCTGCCGACAACTGACACGCGTTTGAAGTCATTATGACATGACTGACGGGACATTTCGAATCTTTTGTCGTTTCTGTTACGGCGTGTTGGAGAAGAAATCGAGGTGCTCATGTTGTTTCTCGTCATTTCCATAAACTTACTCTCTAAGAAACGAGGGGACTATCTATAAACGGGTGAAACCGAGCCTATGAGACGCATCGGCTTACGATAAAGCAAACAGAGCAAGAGACGTGACGCCAAGGAACAAGAATTGAGACAAAGAGCCCCTCAAGTTGGGGTCCGGAAAAAACTCCCGGCCTCGGGAGTATCGAGGCCATGACCCCGAGTTCAGTTCGAATCCCAAAGGCATCAGAGAGCACTACCAGGTAATCGAGTACGACCAACAAAAGGTCGTAATGTACATGACCGGCCGGATAACACGGCGTGGATCTCGGCACGTATCGGCAGAGCATTGGTGATTTGTTAAACAAAAGATTTTTTACCTTTTATAGAATTGTACTTAGGGTAAATCTCCCCTACTATAGAAAGGGGATCTTATTATTCATTAAACACACGGTAACACGCATACCAAGGTAATATACTCTTATTTTCTCTGTTATTTAAAGTTTTTACTCTTGTTCATCAGTGCTTCGTTATTGTGAGCCCGGGATCGAGGGCAGACATCTCATTAAGGTTGTCGTTAAGTGGTTTGACTATCTATTACGTCTTTTATCTGTTTAATCTAACGCAATTTATCGTTTGTATTGAATTAATCCATGCATCCTTAAAACCACATACAAATTTAATTGTTATCCGTTTTTTAGGGTAAACAATTTTCATATCATTCTAAATCTTTTTTACGTATAACTTTTTGACTATGCATTTATTTGCAAAAATGTTAAGTTCCACTTTGAAGTTTTCAAGGAATTGATGAAGAGATAATATATTACTACAACTAAATAATTTCTCAAAGTAGAGTGCTATATATGTTAATCTTCCGGCCCCGAAGGCTGATCAAAGGTGCTATTAAACAAGCTTTTTTTGATCAAACTTTTAAGAGAAAAAAGTGTTTTTGTGTAGAAGCAAAAAAAAAAAATTTCTTCCCAAAAATATTTTTAAAAAAAGTACATTTAAAAATACTTTTTAAAAGCTTGATTAAATACTTATTGTTGCTCAAAAGTATTTTTCTAATTAAGTAGACAAGCATAAATTGTTTCTCATTAAAAGTACTCTTTTAATAAATATTTCTCAAAATAAGTTTGATTTTAGAAGATTGACCAAACATGGAGGGACATGGCACAAAGTAAGTGGACTAAAATGATGCCATAAACATGATTTCATATATGCTCGCTCTTTTATTCTAAGGAGTAATTAAGGACAATGAAATTTGACCCTCCTACAAATATACGAAAGGTTCGTTCGATATCACACAAAACAATTGACAAATGTGCCTTAGAAAAATAACGACCACCAGAAGTCTCAACTTAATTGATAATTGGATTAGTTATTGGCAAAATTTAAACCGATTATAGTTTTTTATCCGAATGAAGTTACAAAATCATGAAGACACACATGCTCATTTTCGCGAGATGAACAGCTGATCAGCTTCATTTAAATCGAAATCTTTTAATCAAGAATTAAGTTAAATAGCCATTCACTTAGCCATCGAAACTATTAAAAATAGATGGCGAATACATAATATATGTATAATAATGTATAACCAATGCATAGTCTATGTATAGAAGGTGAGATATTTGTGTTCCAATATAAGCGGAAGTGATGTGGATTTTTTAATAATCGAAAATAATTTTGATTAGCCCTACACATGTTTCTAGCGATTCACATTACATCTATATATCTATATATATAAATATAAAGTTGGGAATAGTAGAAATAATGTGGCATACATCTAAGCCCAACAAATATAATTTTCTTTAATCTCCTTTTTTTGGCATTTTTCCTTTCTTCCTTTTTTCCAATTATGGCATACTGGAAGAAGTTGCGTTGTTGTTTTTCGTCCATTTTGTATATTTACCTGCCCCTTAATTCTATGTATTTACTTGAAAGAAGTTTCGCCGGCATTTTTCTTCCATTTTGCATATTTACTTGTCTATTAAATTCTGTATATTTAACAACCCATTAAACTTTCATTTACGTACTCCCTCAAATGTAATGTATGCCTTGCCTTTAAATGGTTTTCTTGAAATTGAAAGGTTTTATGATCCTTTTCGATTCCAGTTTTACATATTCCCCTTCACTTACCCAATAATATTCTTGGATATCATTTTATTGAGTATTGTCATCTACTAAACCAGAACAACACAAGTTCATGCCCCAAGAAAAAGTTCTTCTTCAAGGATGATGACAAGATGAGGAACGTAGTTTTTGGTTAATATTGTGTCACGAACTAATATTTCTATTTTAGGTAGCTTCTTTATGTTGATTCTTTTGTCGATAATATTATGTGGATGTTGTTCCTACATTCTTGTATTTTCTTCGTAGAACAAACTTTCTTCTCAGCCGCCGAATTATATCTATAATAATTTTGTATGTACTTTTTTTTCCTGATTGTTTTTGGCATGTTGCTATCTATCTCGAAGATGCATTGCACCATATCGTTTTCTACTTGAACTGGTAATGAATGTTGAAATAATTTTTGGTGACTTGGATTTAAGTTTGAAATGTTTTCATCACTCTTTCTGCTTGAGCTATAACAATTTCATGTGAGAAGAGTTGGTTTAAATTTCACTAACCTCTTTCAATAATTTTCTGATCAGGTATATTAGATGTCATCTTTCCTGTTATGTGATTGACTCATTAGCGATATTTATTTATTCTAGTACTAATCAGTTGGGGAAAAATACAGCAAATTCTAGGTGATTTGGAAAATTTTAACAGCGAAAGCTGCAGTAGAATTAGGAATCCTTATTTTCAAGAGATCTTTCTCCTAAATGTCGCCATATTATGCAAATCTTTGATACGTCAAAAGCACTATATTCTGTTACTTTACAAATCAAAGAAATAAGATAGAGATAGATATTACGTATAGTAGTTTGGAGAAGAACAGGAAGTGATTCCCCTTACGTATAGTAGTTAGGTTTACTTTCATCCTTCTGCAAAAACTGCCCACAATCGGGAAATTACAGGAAGTTTCA